>JAPMOB010169778.1:0-23890 GCA_029875015.1 Lepomis gibbosus
CATCCATCCATCCATCCATCCATCGTCAACCGCTTATCCTGCGTACAGGGTCGCGGGGGAGCTGGAGCCTATCCCAGCTGGCATAGGGCGGTACACCCTGGACAGGTCGCCAGTCCATCGCAGGGCCCACAAAAAACATAGTTTGTTTTACATTATATTCCAATAAAATCCGATGTTCATACTTTCTGCTCATGGATCATGCTAAATAATGATGCATGGCTTTTTGTATGGCCTAGGCCTAGCCTATAGGTCAGCTGGTTAATGTGCCTACTCTTCGCAGGTCTGTAGACCACAGTGGAAACACACAACAATGGGCTGAAGGAACCTTTTAGTTCCTTGAAAAGTTGGTTCTAAAAGTCCCATGTACTTTTTTCTATTATGGGTTTTCTGAGGGAAATCTCACAGCTACTGTAAAAAGGTGCTGTTTGCTATTTTAGTGACTGTTTACTTTAGGCCTTAAAGGCATACTAAACTTCCGTCTCAAAGGCTGCATTGAGAGCTCTGGAGGAACTCAACTCACTTAATGTGTTTACATGCGCTTAAGTAAACTGGTTATTGTTTTTTCTGATTTCTTAAATATCATGTAAATGAGATGTTTCTGTAAACTCTGTAGGGGATTAAGAGAAACCCAGTTAACACAGCCTGACGTTTGCTGATGTAAATGCTTAACCAGGATTCAGGCTACTTTTTAAAAGGGTGAATTACAGGACAAAGACTTCAGACAGGGAAAGAATTTTGCTGATGGCAATGTGGTGAAATGATGAAAGGAAAGCTCATTACTCTTTAGTGGTGCTTCATTGTACTCAAAATAACTGAAGTTTGACCTGAATAAGTAAGGCTAAAAAAGTACATTTTCACAGCTGAGTAGTAGGTTGTTAAATACAGACAAATAAGCTAAATAAGTCAAATGACCCAAACAAAAAAAGAAAATCATTCATGTTGCAGCACAATATATCACTTAAAATATGCAAGTCAACAACTCTCATTAACTCTGTGGCAGAGTGAGGCTGTACTTATATTAGGCACATGAGCTCAATGCTAAGCTTGATCATCAAAGTTATTACAGTTCATCCAATAGTTGTTGAGACATTTCACTCAAAACCACTAATGTCTACCTCATGGTGGCATTACAGGAAATGCTATGGGATCACCATTGTCATTAGGGTTCATCCTCTTTGTGCCAATACATCTAGTAGATCTTTTACTGGTTTTGTGAAACATTCGACCTGTTGGTGGCGCTTGACGAAAAATCAGAGACGTCAGTAGGCTTCATTCTCTTGGCACTATGTATATCTGTGCCAAACTTCATGGCAATCCAATCATATAGTTTTGAAGGCATTTCTGTAAAAAAAAACTAAAATGCTCAAATCTGATTACTGACCAACTTCATTTACATGTATTTTTATGTGGTTTCTTGATATCATATAAAAGTAGTATTTGAAACCATACTAATGTTGATGGTCTTCATTGCTCAGCTGTGGTTTGTGAACCACATATAATTTAGTGAAACAGAGCATCCACCGAATATTTCATTGTTTCTGTGTTGATTCGCCCGTTTTTAATTTTTTTGCATCCTTTTTTTAAAAAATGTTCTTGCACGTCCAAAAGCCTCCAATGATAAAGAAGGAAAAGGAAGTAGGAGGGGCTGCCTCTCACCTCATGCCAGCTCACCAGATCAATTGTGTAGGAGCTCTGGAGACCACAGCAGTTGCTGACAGAGTCTCTGTACTTGTAGCTCATCTAGTGTTTCTGCTTATTGATTGCACGGGTGCATGAAGAGGTTGCAACAAACCTATCGTCCTGCCTTCCGCTCTTCTAGCTCCACAGCCTTTATAGCTATGCCATTTTCAGTCCTCAGACCTCTGCCTCCTCCACCCACAGCCATCCTTGCAGACTTCCACCAGGGCATGGAAGCAAGATGGAGGTTGCCTGGGCTTGCTGAGACGGATGCAGAAAATAGCCCCACTGCAGGCAGAATGAAAATACTCTGTACCGGAAAAGTGTGTGACCATAAGGGACAGTCTGAATTGGACACCTCTGCAGAGGTGTGAAGTAGAGTTTTTGTCTTTTTCCACAGATAGGAAGGGGAAGAGGAGGTTACGGTGGGTGTGAGGGGGTGGATTATGTGGCTGTGATAGTGCAGTGGGAGTGAATAGACCAGGGGAGAGAGCGAACTCAGGAGACTGTCACCAATTGTCACCATAAGCCGCCTAGCTTTTGTATTAATTTTCCTTTTTGTCTTCCCGGGGACCCGGGTGAGAAATAATGCACCTCAAAATAGCTGTGTGAGTGTGTGTGTGTGTGTGTGTGTGTGTGTGTGTGTGTGTGTGTGTGTGTGTGTGTGAGTGTATGTGTATGGATGTGCACCAATGACAAGGGGCCAGGGTCTTTCTCCATCTTGCCGTAGGGTCCATGCTAGTTGCAGGCTGTCACTGTGAATACAGGGCTGAATGAATGTTATGTCTTCCTTTCATTACTCACCAACGCTCCTCAGCCATGTCTCACGTCTGTCTCCTGAGGGGGAGGTGTGCTGTCACTGATTTTTGCTGCTGTCAAGACGACAGCTTTTTCCATCTTAGGATCAGTAATACCTTCAAATGATAGTCAGGGACGTTTAAAGGAGAAATCCACCGTTGGATTGTCTTTTAGATATTACCAACCTGTGATGAAATGTTGTGATGACATTTTTGGCTGTGCATATTTACCCTTACGCTGCCTCATTGTCCTCTTCTTCAAGTGATGGTTTTCTGCATTAGTAATGACTTTGAACAGAACGTACATGGTGTACATGATGAGCTAGTTGCTTTCAATTAGACCTGTGAGCACCGGTACTTGTCATGGCCAAACTCTTAACTCCAAAAAAACAGCAGCTTTGAATTACGGCCAATAGAAGCAATTGTTGAGGTAAAATAAGGGTGTCATTGCCTCCTTCGTGATAGATGTGTTACTGGCTACTCTGGTGGCCACTCACTAATTTTAGTTATGTTAGGTCATTGGTTATCTTTGGCTATATAGTAGCAGGTTATTTATAGAAATCACGCTTTTTGTGGTAGATCAGTTGCTCAATTTCCTGATCATTCTGTAACCCTTTACCTTGACATAGGTAATGAGAAAATGCAGGCTCTGAGTCTGCTTTAGATAGAGATGGAAGGTAGTGCTTTATTGAAAATTAGGGAAACAACTTGTGTAAACGTTGTGTGTTTACACTCTACACCACCATTTCATCCTGCCACCGGGTCTCTGAAATCCAGCCTCAGGTCTGCTTCTTCCCTTATATAAATGCTTCCATTGTCGATGTCCACTGAATCCCAGGGGTTGTGATAAAGTGTCGTAATTTGCCTTTTTATTGTGCTCATGTTGGCTTGCCTACTTCTATTAAAGTTAATGATTTTCTGAGTTTCCTAGAATACCTTTTGATGTCTCCTACAGAACTCCACGGGGCCGTCAGTGTCCAGCTGAGTTGTATGTGTCGGTGGAGAGAGTAATGATCCTAGTGGGAGTGAAAGTAATGGCAGGCTGATGTATTTCTTATTTTGCAAATAAGCATTTAGCCTTTAACTTAACAAGAGCCTGTCTGTGGAGAAATTATTCTTTCTGTCATTGATTCCTGCATGTATGGTTGTAGTTGTAACAATCATGTAAAACACTGCATTGTGGAGGAAAAAGCTCTTTTCTTCAGTTTTGAGCCACCCAATCTGATGAGTACTGTTAATATCGATCACTGAAAATGTTTCTCTATTAAAACCCATTATAGTTGTTGCAGGAAATATTATCAATGTAATGCCACTTTACATCTTCAATTGGCCGTTGTTCCTCCTCCTCAGGAAGGAATAAGAAAAATAAACAGAATTGACATGGGAAGGAGTATCCAGGGTGCATTTGCAGTAGCACATCCACCGCTCAGCATACATATACTGTTTTAAGTTTTATCCATGCATCAGACAAACATTACAGTGCATCTCTGACAACGCACGGAACAGAGCAAGGTAAAAACGTCCCCTTTGTTTGGGTCAATCTCCAGTCCTCTTGATATTTGCCGTGGTATGCTCCTTGACTTTGTCGGACTGCTGGCCTCTTAAGAGTGAGATTCTCTGTCAGCTCCTGTCTCCCTCTTTTTCTCTGGCCGTCAGCCAGAAGAGCCACTGAGCTGAAAACATACACTGAGTTGTGAGATGAGACATAAAAAGGACAATGAAGGTGTTTACTGCATAGATCTTTGAAAACGGCTTTGTGATGTTGTGTGTTTCAAGCCACATTTGGAAGTGGAAGATTTTCAGTGAGTCCGTGTTAATCATCAGACCTGAGAGGATGGAATAAATTTCATTTGTGAAAGGCTGAGATGCTACATACAGTGTCATTATTGAGCTGTTCCGCTGTACTTATGGCCTAGTTACTCCATGGCTGTTTATATTTCAGAGTTAGTTAAGTGATGCAGTAAATCAAGCTCTAGGGGTGTGTTATCTATGTTTACTTTCCTCTTTCTTTGGAGAAGGAATGCTGCTTATTCACAGAGCAGCTGCCAGAGAGGTCAAAGACACTACAAAGCCCCATGAGACCCTCCCCTATATCTGTCTGTTTCTGGATCCTCAACCTGCCTTACACACACACACACCCCAATACGCACACTCAGACACTTTCACAATATACGCCTTTTCCTAGACAATCATCCTAATAATTCTTGAGTTATGCCACTTAATGAACTATCCAATTAAAAAATGGTCTTAAGCAGCTCTAATTGCTTCCTTAAAATGGTTTGCTTTCATGGATAGAAAATCCTATAAGGTCTAGGTAGAAGTTGAACATTCTCTGCACATTTACACCCCCCACACAAACACACACACACACACACACACACACACATCTCTTTTTCTAAAGCACAGTAGTCTGGTTTCACTTGGTTGGATTTGTGAAATGCAGTTTAGGTGGTGTCACCTAGGAAGACTGATGAAGACTACGATGCTCATTTTCATTGTTAAATTATAAAATTCCTGGGAAGATGCTTGATGAGCAGTAATAATAACAGAGATGATACCTTAACAGCTGATCACGTTTTTTTGCCCCGGATATATATTTGCAGATACAGAGTTGATACTTGTATTTTCCTAGATAATACAGTAAAATTATTAAAATCACTCCAGTATATACTTGACTATTATAGCTCTGCATTCAGGGAAAAAAGCCCAAATCCAAGCTGTTCCTCAATGGGTTTTTTTTGTTTGTTGTTGTTGCTGTCTCGAGGAAATTTCTCTCTCCTTTTAAAAGTATCCTCCAGTGTGTGTTGCTTCGGTGCAGCCTTTGGCTGAGTTACCTGAGTGAATTCACCATTGTTTATTCTTTATGAGCCTTAACAAATTGGTAGTATTGAACTTAGCTCTGTTACTACTGCCTCATGAAAATGCTTGCATTGCAGACATTACAAGTGGCTATAAGACTGCTTTCATTTGCCCGTTTAAAATATTTCTGCACTACAGACATCTTAGCGGCGTCCTACCACAAACTGTGCTCTCCATTTACCAGTTATCAGTTAAAAAATGTCTTGGTTGGGGCTCTTCTGCAGACCTGATACACGAACCTGTGACCTTCAGTCCATTAAATTACAGTCTCACAGCTGGCTATGGCACTTTCCTGTACATTTACTTACTTTGCTTGCTGTCCTTGTTCACACTCTTTTCAACCATACTCTTTCTTTCTTTAAATGCTGTACTGTTTCTGTCTCTGTCCAATTAATTTAGATTAAAACTTAACCATTCAAGGATAATGCCAGATAACACAGATTATTTGATTCTTAATAATGATAGTATATCATAATCATCCCAAAGCCAAGAAAATTTCATCTGATTTTTCAAGTCTGTTACAAATCTACAGTAAGTTACACAGTAACTGATATTAATTGATATTTTTCTAACTAAAGGAAGTGGCTTCATGGTTTAGGTAGCAGGTAGAATCACACAGTTTTTCAGGAGTGGCCTGTGTTATTATGTTAGAATATGGGAAGCAAATAAAACATTTCTTCTTAAATTTGATATTTCCATTCCTTACTCACACCACTACTGTGTGAAAAACGTAGAGTATGTAAGAAATTTCACTTTACTTTGTGGGTCATTAAATCATTTTGAGGAACTAGACTTAACTGTATATTGTGTCATACCTGTCATACAACCCAAAGAATACCAAAGGGATAAATGTTATTTCATGTGGTCATGGTTTTACCATCAAGGCTCATGAATATTGACTTTGTCATTCCAACAAAACTCTACTCTTTGATTTCTCTAATTCGGGTGCTTTCTCACCTTTAAAAGGCTTTAACCACATAACGTAGTGAAATTAAGTGGTGTAGTTTTTGACTTACATGAAAACCTGTATACCTTTGGTGTTTGATTGCTCGTAAGACAACAACAAAGGGAGTGTGGTTTCGTGAGGAAATAAAGTGAGGGATATTTTGTATAGTAATAGGGTCGCTTATTCTCCATCAATTACTTCCACTCCACCAATTTAAATGTAACATGTTTAATAGACAAAACACTTCAGTGCTGCAAGGTCATTAATTATTAAGAGCAAGGTTACATAACATAGAGAGCAAGGCCAGGACTGAAACCATTTTAATGGTTAGGAAAGGGTAATGTTCTGTGACATATATTGGTTTAGTGGTGCTGGTCGTTCAGTTGCTGGTTCTTTGCCCAGGATGATGGCTCATGACAGTAAGTGTGACTGTGATGATCACAAATGTTGAGTCTTCTCTGAGGCGGCGGGGAGGAACAAGTGACCTGTTTTTCCACGGTTCAGTTTCATCTGCCTCTGTATCCTGCAGGAGAGGACATTTCAATCCCAGCAGCTCCCAGACAGACGCAGGTTAAGTGGATGCATGTTGACTTCATGATAGACTATAGGGAAATAGATGGCAGCCAATCAGACAGTGTACATGGAGGTTGAGACCAGAAAAGGGCACAGGGAGGAAATAGAACATCTTACATGTCGTATAATTAAAACATTCAAGCCGGGAGCAAGTTTTGATTATGATAGGACAGTTAATCTATTTTTCTATTCCTTTTTTCTTTTCCAGGGTGAGACAAAATATGAACTAATGGTCAGTGAAATGTACCTTCCAAAGTTGAGATCTGCTTATCATTGTTATATAATAGATGTTAGTAGTTTGTTTCTTTTTGTTTGGCTGCCTGATAAGACAGCAGTAATCATTAAGTGGAAAACAAAAATAAATCAAATAATTTCGGACTGGTGTGTATTAAATATGTAATATGTAAAGAGCTGTTCTATGGAAGCTTGGAGCATCATGTAAGAGTGACATATGTCAAACATGACCGGTAGTAATACACTTTGCATCTATACATAATTTCTTCTGAAATGACAATTCATTAAGCATCATTTTGCAGTTGTTAAATGACGACTGGTGCAAGCCGATATAAGCAGCTGTGGCTAGCATAAATTAATTGTACTCCCACAGATCGGATAATTCAGTCTTGAATAGGTATTTTTCTACAAAATAATATAGTTAATATAGACTTAACAAAATTATAAACGCAACACTTTTTTTGCCCCCATTCATCATAGGCTGAACTCAAAGATCTAAGACTTTCTCTGTGTACACAAACGGCCTATTTCTCTTAAATATTGCTCACAAATCTGTCAAAATCTGTGTTAGTGAGCATTTCTCCTTTGCCGAGATAATCCATCCACCTCACAGGTGTGGCATGTCAAGATGCTGATCAGCCAGCATGGGTATTGCACAAGGGTGTGCCTTAGGCTGGCCATGGAGAAATTCTTAGATCTTTGAGTTGCCTTTATAATTTTGTTCAGTGTATGTCCTTTATCTTTGGAAATAACGCTAAGTTACCATTGTAGGTTGTAAGCTAGCTAATTAGGCAGACATGCTAACATTTGCAGCAGATAAACAGTTTAATCTGTTACTTACACCTTGCCCTTGTTTTTGGTTTTCTAAAAGTAAATAAAAAGACTTTGAATACCAAGTACTGCTCAAACAACTGCCCAATGTACACTGTTTCGGTTTGTGGAGAAATCCAAAGCTTGAGGCTGTGCCTGGTTAACTTCTTAATGGGAAAGAAATAGAGCCATTTATGATGTCTAGAGTGTAGCCTACTACTTGAACAATCACATACTTTTTCAAAAGTAAATCATAATAAATGAATTTATTGTTGCTGTTAAAAAAAGTTAGCAACTAACTTATTAGCTACTAACTATTCCAATTGATGATTCTGGAATTTCTGCCTATAAATTAAAGCCTCAGGAGAAAATTAATGCAGCAAATTAAAGTTGTTACGTTATTTTAAGAGGTTGTATGGCAATTTGGTTGATATGCATATGGTTTGTGTACATCTTTGCAATAGTGACACTTTCCAAACACATAAGGAGTTGTGTGAAATATGTAGAAATGACTATTCTATTTTGAAGCAATTCGTCATGTTAACAATAGAGGGAGTGATAAGGAAGAACCTAATATTCATATGTGGAGTCAAATAGTTCTTTGAAATACATCAAAGGGCAACACTCTGGATATCCGAGAGACAGGGGAACTGAAATTAATAATATAATCACAGAATAAACATTGGAAAACACCTGCAGGGAGGGACGCCATTTAATACACACTTTAAAAGAAACAACACTCCATCTTGCAAGGAAGGTTAAAATCAAGGGCAACTGGACTTGGTTGAAGATTTTTCACCTGTCCATCCAAGAAGATGTTTTGCCTTACCATCCAAGAAGATGGGACGTGAATCATCTTCAAGTATTTTCAGCCAAGTCCAGTTGCCCTTGATTTTAACCTTCCTTTGATAACGATAGACTTGGATGACTGAGAATCTTCACATATTTTGTATTTCAAAAGACCTTGACAGCTCTCCTCAAAAGTCTCTTTTGTGGTAGGACTGTGTACATTTTATGAGATAATAATAACAATGAGATCAAGATGAAACTATTTATTAGACTACTATTTATTAGACATGTTCTCCCCTTGCACAGGTCTCAGATGGGATAAGGTAAAACACGTTTGTACTAGTGATGTAAAAATCAGTTTCTTTATAAAAAAAAAAGACCTACTGTTATACATGAGTCAATATACTAATAAGTGAGAAGCATGCAAATAGATTTCACTAATATAAAAAATAAGATTCACAGATATTCAGCATAAATTTCAGCATTAAATACATAACTGTTTTTCTTTACTGTTAAATACATGACTGTTTTTCTTTACCTAAGCATTATATTGTGGTTCTTGAAAGGAATGTAAACATGTAGCAATGAGGCCTAAACTTGGTCTGCAGAGCAGGACTATATATTCTTACCAAGAAATACCAGAATGATACATATTCCAGTCGCTCACTGGATGGCCTGTTTAGCTGCACATTCTCCAGTAATGTCAAAGAAGCACTAATTGCCTGCGGCTACAACAAAACATTTTGAGTCGGTATAAAAATGTTGTTTGTCATTTCTTGCGCTGATGGCAAAAATCCACACATACAGTAAAGTGAGGTCTCGTACCGTTACAGAGGGCTGAGAATATTCAGTTTCTCATATCCACCAAAGATAATATGATTTTGTGATGAGTTCCTCCTCTCTGGCTGATGGCATGTTAAACCTGATGTGTTTCTACCTCTGGTAGAAATGAAAACCTGCAGTCCCTGCTAGCATTAGTTTTAAAACCTCTCTCACACAGAAAATATGATAATAATGAACAAGTTACTGGTTTAACAAGGAAAATGTTACTGTCAGTAATGCACATATACAGTACGTTGGTACACATCTTCACATACTCACATGCTCACATGCTGTTTGCTTTCTCTCAATTGTGACAGTATCCCTTGGAGACGTGCGTGCGTGTGCCTACAGTATAGTGAACTGCCTTTGTCTTGGTTTCCCTGCTCATTATCGGAGCAGGTTCAAGGAGATGGGTTCTCATTTGCATAGGCAGCCCCCAGGCTGGAACCCCTGTGTGTAGCAGCTAGGTGATTCATACCAGCTCCTACAGTCTTATTTTGCAGGGGATTAGATTAAAACCAATCAATCAGCCTAGATCACCCTGACCTGGAGGGAAATGAGTCAGGTGACTGCTCTAAGACCATCCAACATGTTTCTTGTCGTCTATAGCCCAGAGTAACCCAATTTGTCGTATAACCATGGCAACTTTGGAGGTCTTTAATTTAGAGAGGAGACATTTCTGAATTTCTGAGAATGTTCACAGAGCAAGGGGGGAAGACCAGGGTGAGCATAAAAATTCAAACAATGGGAGTTATATTGTGTAGTAGGGTGTGATGTATCTGTTAACATGTCCTTGTGGGAAATGATATATAGGAAAAACCACAAGAGATCCCAAACAACAAAACACAAAAGTACTATTCAACGAAAAAAGACCTTTATCCAGTAGGAGCCCTTTCAGAACAGAAACTTATATTATTATATGCTTATTAAGCATATATTATTAGAGATAGTGCTGTATCTGGTCAGTGTGGAGTGAAGATTTGGAGAGACTGCTTCTATAAAAGGGAGGCACTTTGGATTTTGAAACCGGTCACTTTACACCCCAGAGTTTCAAAAGAAGAATTCAACATAAAGAGGTTTGGTAGCACTTTCTGTGATATAATGCGTCCATAAGTAATTATAACAGTTGTTATAATCACTTACAAACATGCATAAGGCGCTATAGCAAAGTTCATTATGTATTATGACCTTTTGATTTAATGTTTTATAACTAATAGTAATACGAGTTTATATCAATGTGCGGGAAGAATCTCCGACCATGTTCCATAACACATTAAAACCACCGACTCTGCCTCGTTATAAATACACTTTAGTCACCATTTAGAATGTGATATAAAATGGAATAATAGCTTATAGTAATGTTTAATGTTATATAGCATGTCTTTGTTTGCTTTAAGTAACTATCAAATTAGGTATCGATCGGCCATTCCAAAGCGAAGATATGACGTCGCGTTTTTCGCAAACACTTGTTAGCATATAATTGCACCATATTTTGTCGTATCAAAATTTCTACAAACTTTCATCAACTCGGTCCAGAGATTATCAGTGTCAAATTTGGTGCCGATCGGACTTGCGGCTTCGGAGGAGTTAATGAAAATAGGTTTTTCAGTTTTCGCCATTTTGTGGAAAAAAATATTGGCAGAAATGGGCGTGGCCTATACCACGAGATTCAGCTCGATCCCGAACTCGTGGATATAAGGTTTTTGATATCTGCCTTCGTAGGCGGGAGTTCCAAGCCCAAACGCGTTGACCTTGTTTACAGCGCCCCCTAGAGGTAGAAGTGTGCAGATTTTTGCGCCTGAGGTCATTGACAAGAGTTGGACTTACCCTGTGAATTTCGTGTCCCTAGCATTTACCGTCTAGGGCGCAGTTTGAGTTTTACGTACAGAAGAAAAAAATCCGCTGGTACTGGGAACCATGATGCCTTGCATTCGCGGGTTCCCAGCCCACATGGGCTTGGACCCCTAAATATTGTGTACTATTATAGATTAAACAACTAATGACTATAGAAAAGCAAAAATTAGCCGGCCTGCGCAGCATCTAGGCCTCGACCAGTCGTTCTCTGATGGTCCATTGGTTGGCTCACGTCTCTTCAGTCCCCTGAGAACTATATGAAAGAGTAAGGCAAAATTATGCTTTTCATAATGTCCTCTTTAGAGAAAATATGGTATAATATTCATAATCTCTCCACTTTTACTACATACCAGTGGAGGGTGCAAACGTAGACACATAGATGTGGATGGTAATGCATCTTTAATGGACTCACATTGGAGGGCATATTCATATTAATGTGTCAAAGACATAGTGTTATGTCAGCAAAGCTAAGACATTTTAAAGCTACATATATCTGTGATGTTCATAGATGGGCAGAAACAGAATATACCTACAGCGTCCATATTTTTTAGGAGAGTTAAACTTAAATCTGTTGCTGTGCAGTAGATTCGTCGTGGCTCTTTTTCCCGACCCTTTTGCACTCTTTACTGTGGTCACCCAGTCTGTGCTACAAAACAAAATAATAAATTAGAAATATATATGCCAATTCAGAATGGGTGAACCATTATAACCCGTTTAGTACACATACATTTTGTAACCCTGAGCACGTGCAAATGAAGCACTTGATGGAGCAGAAAAGCAGAACTGATCACCAGCGCGCTGCCACAAGTTTCTACCCAAATGTTCAGTCTGATCAGTTCTGTCTTAAAACTGAAAGCTGGTTGCAGTCTGTAATAACTTAAGTGCCCATCTTCTTTCCAATCCCAGCAGGATGTAATTATAAAAGGTTAACGCCATTATTAGGACCAAACTGTCCAATCTAAGTGTCCACTTTGTCTCTTTTTTTTCCCAGGAGAGGAAGCTGTGTGCATTCCCACTTATTGAGGTCTGTAGTTCAGATGTCATCAATTACATGGTTCCACTGTCTCGCCAGACGGACTTCTTCGTTCCAGAGATGAAGGAGGAGGTTAAAACAGACGTTAAGGAAGAGGACTCTGACGAGGACAGAGGAACTGACATTACAGGTAATACTGTGTATTTTATGAATTTCAAACAAACACTGTTTCTTCTGTCAAGCCCTCATGAGGAAATAAGAGTCCCACAAAAATGTCATTTTGTTTTGTCATTTAATTGCAGTGTAAGGAAGCATGTTGATAGAAACAGATTCGACTCAACTGAGACTACAGCTTGTTAGAAGCAAACAAACAGGAAATTTGTGAACTTTTATTTTGCTGGGTGCTGCACTGACTCCCCTCCTGCCCTTGATCACTGAGGGCATGCAATATATGAGACTCTGTAATTGTTCTGTCACTGCAAGTATGTGTCTTCAAGTGCAATGTCCTCTCTGCTGCTGCTTCTCTTGCTGGACCTGTAGGCTGGACCCATGGCAGTATTGACTTTTATATTGTACAAATCACTAGAGAAAGAAAATGGTGTTGGATTGATGGGACAGAGTGGGTGGAAGTGGGTTGATTTACATCAGGTGCAGTCTACCATGAACTTAGATCATGAGACATCTCTTGTAAACACAGCTTAAATATTAAAGAGGTATCAGGAAAGAAGGTCTTACATGATCTGTAAATATTTATGGATTAGGGTTAGGGTTTTGGCATATTCAGACTGGGGTAACCAGCAGCGTGGCATTGCCTGAGACAGGTGAAGGCCATTCTTCACACAGAAATGGCACAATTGTCGACTGTGGAGCAGCTGATGTTCTGTGGAACTGAGAGGCAAGGCTATTTACAACTTTAAATGAGTTTGTCGGCATCACCAGGCCGAGACAAAGTTTTGATTATTGCTCGCTTTTATAAGAAATGAGAAAGTTAATAAGAACGGACTAAATTGCTAGAAAACATTTCAGTACGGTAATTCAGATAAAATTAAGTGGCTGTTGCAAGTTATATAATCTTTTAATGACGGTGTCTTTCTTCCCCGGTAGACACACACACACACAACGTCTCCAATGCTGTTGTTTTATCTTTTCGTTATTAATCCACCCATCATCTTCCCTTCAGAATGTTGTTTTAAAATCTCCATACAATTTTAAATTAAACTATAATTTTGGATTTGGCAGTTTAAATAAACACACACTTTTTGTCGATTAAGTTAAATTTTGTTTTTAAGCAATGCAGATCTTCAAGCAAACATGATTGTTGTCCAGATCCGCTGATAAATTCCACCAAGCTGCCACAGAAAATTTTTAGAGTGTTTATTAGCTAGATTATTCTGGAAAGTAGAGTGAAGCGAATCCTGGCTTCTTCTGGAGTTCCAGAAAGGGTGTGATACATACACCACCAGCTCATGCAGCATAATATAAAAGAAGAGAATGCTGCAGGAACCTGCAACGATGGTTCGTGAGTTGTCTTACAGAATTTAAAATTCAATGTTTATATTGAATTATAAATAAAATTAGGCTATAATTTCTCATATCTCTTAATGCATCCATAATCTTGGCATCCATACATCATCAGGCCTTAGTAAACAAAGAAATCTAACGTAAATGTGGTACATAACACATATCTATAACAAATAGGGATGTGACGAGATATCGTGGTATGAGATCTTGAAACACAATATTTCTCGTCGAGATGAAAAGCTGTCTCACAATATCAGTGTGTCGGAGTGTGAGGGTGAAATTAGCATAGCAGATGCCCCCGCCACTTTTAAATCACCTTGCTACCTGGTGGAAACAATAATTGGCGAGAGAGTTTTTGTGTGTTGTACAACAAGAAGAAAGCAGGTGTGAGGGTGGATTAGATTAGATTGTGTATTAGCCACACCACGGAGGCTGGTGGAATTTGTTTTCAGTATAATATCTTAAACTCTGCATAACATACAATACATACAACAACTGGACATTGGTAGACATTTAGATCAACATTGTGTAACTATACAAGAAAACATTGGGTGAATGGTCATGCCAGCAGTGTGTGAAGAAGGGGCTCAAGGAAGGAGTTCAAAGTCCTGATGGCTATGGGGAAAAAGCTGTTTGTGAAGGGTGAATGTCTGCATATTTGTGTGCACTGTTCCTACGTCATGGCTGGTATTATGGTGTATTACATGAGTTTTAGGGCTCAGTCGCCAATGGAGACTGTTCAAACTAAAGTGTGTGTGTGTCGCTGTGTGCAGGGTGTGAACTACGGGGGAGCCAGGGGGAGCTTAGCTCCTCTTAATATGCTACCCTATAACCATGATTTGTGATATTTTGGGGGGTCTCCAAAATATTGACAGCATGCTTTATTGCCTTGAATTTCTATATTTCTCTATCATCACAGATCCATTCATAAAATCAGGAGCGTCAGACTTCATCCAACCAGAGGGAACGCTCACCGATCCGCGATCTCCTGTTCCTGGCCCTGTATGCTCCACTGCCCCACTCCGTCTCCGTTACGGGTTGTGTCGCTAGTAAGACCAACACGCTGTGAACGGTTCGTGATCGTTCCCTCTGGCTTGATGAAAAACACCCATGATCCATGCACTACTGCAGCTGGGGGCTCTCTGCAGTCCCACGCAACTTTCTAAATTCTTCCCTCTCACAGAGAAAAGAAAGGTCAGATTGCAAACACAGCTGTTGTGTGAAGCAATTGTAGCAAAATTGCTACGTATAATAATAATAATAATAATAATAATAATAATAAGACAAACATGCCTGATACTTTCAAAGTCAGCCTCAGGCCTACATGCTTAGAGTTAATGATTCAGCGGTAAGAATCACCCTGGGGAAAAAAAGCTTCCCGAAAGCTATGATATAGTTCCCACACTTTCTGTGTGTCTGGCTGTCTCTATATTCTCGGTCTCAGACGCAGCCGAGCTTTCTTAATGAGAGTCAGATCAATCAGTCGAGCTAAGCTTTGTCTGGCAAGCCAGCTGTGGAAATCCCACTCCGACACCTGGGAGATTGCCTTTCGACTTTTCATCCCTCAACTCCACTGTCCACATTATAGACCATCTTGACCGTAAACTCTTGACTGTGCCCGAACATGTGTCCTTTTTCCTGTTTCCGACCATCACAGCACACTGGGAGCAGTAAACATTCGAGCAAACTGAAAACAGTTTTATGGTAATCTGGTGATCACAGCAGCCACTATTTGTGCTGCGAGAAGCTTGTTAATCTTTTGAGGACACAAACCAGCCTCCCTGTAAAACGGGCCAGTGGACTTCATTTTTATACTGTTCATAAATCGTTCTTTCCTCACAGAAAGCTACAGGGGTTTATTGGACTCAGCTAAGGCAAATATGGCAGGCTTGTTAAACATATCAAAACATTTTAAATTGGTAATTGTAGACATGCTTTTACTTAATGTCTATTTATATGATTGTAATTACTGTATAGTTACACATCATTAGATAAAAATGCTCAATGAAAGTGTGTGATAATTGTGGGTAGTATCAATAAATCAGTTTGCGCTAAATTTGGATGGAAACTTGTCTGTTATATTAAGTTGGCATTTAAAAGTGTTGCCTGTACACTGAGGCCGTTGCAGGATTGGTGCTTTTTTATTGTATTTATTGCTTTATTTCTATTATATTGCACAGTTTACTTTGAGAAATGACATTCATGTGCATATTTACAATGCATATCCATATTTACAAAACTTGTGCATGGTTATAATACTCATGCATGTTTCATGAAGAGTATCCTTAAATGCTCATCCTCCCGGTCCTAATTTGTAAACAAGAAGATGCATCCTCTATATCACGACTTCTTCTACTTCTGTTCGTGCGTTTTATTGTCACACTTTTCTCACCATCCACCCAGACTCAGATTCTCCAAACTCTCGGCATGCCTCAGCCCTGTCTCTGTCTAATTACCTCCTTTTACTCTCCTCTGTTTCAAACAGTTTGAAGAACAAGACCTTGATTCTCTGCTAATAATCCCAATGGGCCCAATTTAGCAACTAATTTAGGCAAATGTTATCTAAAAGACTTTCAGAGACATAGCTTGCTGCCTTCAACCAGGGTATCAATTCCAGGCCTTGCTTGCAGTTGTAGAGGGGGTGAAAGTTGTCCAGTTTGTTGAGGATCTTCCTTGGGGGGCTCTGCACCCAATTACCCTAAATAGACCCATTATTTCCCGTAAAATTCCTCGTATTGTAAAAAGAGTCCCTCTGGAAAAGTCCTTTTACTTTAACTTGTAAATGAAATAGAAATCACTACATACTCTCAATCTAAATGCATTTTATTCATTTTAACAATGCTCTCCATCACATCTCATTCACATCGGACCTATTCCACCAAAGACCATTCCCAGTGGACTTGTTTGGACCTGCTAGCTAATCAACAGGCCCTTAAATAGATATTAAAAATAACCTAAATGGACTCCCAATATATATTATTCCTCACTGCAGACAGGATCGGATCTGCTGGATGTGATAATTAGATTGCGGAGTGATGTTGAGATTCAGTTGAATGAAAAGAAAAGGCTGACCTCAGCCCGGAGCTCGGAGACTCCATGTTTATTGTATTTGGGTCCCCGATGACACATTTAGTGCAAACACACTTTGATGTGTGGATGAGATTTACGTGGAGTGTGAAAGCAGCAAGAAAATAGCTCGGACAATGGTGGGGTTTTTTGTGTCCTGTGGGGTAGCCAAGTCCACTCAAGTCAGATTTTATTTGTGGAACACATTGTATGCAGAGGCTGTTCATTTTAAACCAAATAAGACATATTAAGTTCATGAAACAACATGAAATGTGTCAGTATATTACACAAGAACAGGAGACAAAATACTCAAAACAGTCATAAACTGAAAAATCTTTTACCCAGAATAATAGGAGGAGAGGAGCATAGAGGTTTCTGCAGAGCAAATGTTTCTTAGCTTCACCCTCACAGCTTTAACAGTTGAACACAGTTGAAAAACAAAAGATTATTTTTACATTTATATCTGAATTTTGCTCACACATTTTTTTCTTCTCCCCCGAAGTCTCTTCTGGAAGACCAACTGTAAAAAGCTCACTGAGTACTATTTGTTGCGTAGGTGGGAGATGTGAGGTGCCTCTTATGTATTATGAGTCTTGATTACTATTTTCTTTTGTAATTTCAGGCTGTCTAAGCAAAAAAACACTCATAACTTTCACTTGTCTCCCTCATTTCAGTTGCATTTGTCCCAATCTTTGACCTACCTGACACACGGCACTTTTCTTTTTATCCTTTGATTGTCGGACACAGTGTGTTTCAACCTGCCCGTAAGATTTTCGTATCGCATGTTTCTTCTCCATACTGTGCACATTACAACATTTATCTTCTGGTTCTCTAACACAGAAAGAGTAGTAAGGGATAATGAGTGGCTATTCGTTCTCAGAGAATCACAGATCAAAGGCCAATTAGAATCAGGTCTAGTCTGGAAGCATTAGCAAGCTGATGATGTGGGTGAGGAAATCACCATCAATTAAGCTAATGGACGTTCTTCATGGTGATTTTAGATATGACAGCAGCAGCAGCGGGAACATCCTTCTCCCTGCAAAGCTGTGGTTAGCTGTACAGTAGCACAATACAGAAAAATTAGATGCAAGTTTCTTTTACAGTAATATTCGGTTTCTTCTGAGCTTAGGTGACACACAGACTCCTGATGAGCTTTAATAACCAGGTTCAAGCAGAAGGAACTGGCGCTGGTGGTGTCATTATAATAAAGTATTCGCTGTAATTTCTCTGAGACATATCTGGTGAATTATAAGTGACTAAAGAATCTGAAATTTAATAACACATGCTCAGCTGTGATCAATGGACTGTGCAGAATAAAAATGCATATAGACACATTTTACACCCTTGCATCATCTGAGGTTTATTACAAAATATAATGTTAATTCTTTGTTTCTATATGTAAATTGTGATGGTTTTATGTGTGCTAGCGTGGTTCTATAGGCAATTTCTGTCTTGCAGTCATTCGGTCCAGTTTTAAATATCACAACAATGAGCTTGACATTTTGTGTTTTTAGCAAAATATCTCAGCTATTGTTTGTAATGGATGTTCAGTCAACTTCCCTAGAGGATGAATTCTAATGACTTGAATCGCTGACTCTAGTCAAAGTCAAGCCACTGAATGGATTGGCACAAAATTTAGTCCAGACATTCATGGTGCCCAGACGATGAATCCTAACGACTTTTGCGATCCCATAACTTTTCCTCTAGTGCCACCATGAGGTTGACATTTGTGGTTTGAGTAAAATGTCTCCACAGATATTGTAAGGATGTTCATGGAGTTTAGTAATGCTCAATACTAATTTATGCAGCGACAGCTCCGCCTCGGCTCAATGAAAAGAAATTAGGAGTCATGTTATACGTACTTTGCGTTACCATTACCAAAGGCTAACATGTTTAGATTAACGTAATTTGAACATAGCTCATAGGCTGCCATCCGCTTACCTGTCTGTGTCATCTATCGTAATACCGTTAGTGTTTAATATTTCTGCTGTTTTTTTGTTGTTGTTGTTTTTTAGAGTTATTGAGCTATATCTGATCATTCTTTAAGGGAGTGTATGTTGAAGGAATTTTGTATTTTACTTTTGTTTTTTAACATGGTATTGGATTTGGTCACCACGATCAGGTAGAATCAAACATTGATTAATATTTGGTGTTCCTCTCCACATCCAAAAGATTTCACACAGTCCAGTTCAAACAGTGAAACTGTTTGGAGTAAAGCAGCCGTCCTCCTGATCAACCCAGATCTCCATTAGTGCGTCTAAATTATCTCAGCTAAATGTTGAATTCTGTTTCCTTCGTCTGTCCTGTCACGTTTATAACTACAGTTTTTAGTTTTGCTGCATAATGGTATTTGCTGTGACATTACTGCACCCATGGAAACATTTAAAATGACTGACAGCAGCCTCTCAATCTAATCATGAAAGTAAACCGTTAAAAAAAACACTCAACAACACAATAAAGAAATCATTTGGAAAGTTAAAAGGGCCGGTAGAGGTGGGATAAATCTTAGAAAATAATTACTTGGGTTCCGTGCGGGTGGATAATTTGTGCGTCCATGATTATTCAGATATTGTAAGAGCTGATCTGCCTGTCACACCAATGTAGCTCCTACAATCGTGACAAAATAGTGCAACCAGCTGCTGACGTCAAATTATTAGGCTGTAACATCAAAAGCATCCTCTGCATTAAGCACTAGCCTGCTGTATTTTATGTCGTCATATAGTAACAATAGCGCCCATTAGGTAGTCTGCACCATAGGTCTCGCACACTGCGTTCTTCCCCGTCAATAGGGGGTGCTGCAGCAACCTCTGCACCCCCCTTCTTTTGAATTGTGGCTGTACCTAGACTTACTTACTTTAAATAAGCACAAAAACACCTGTAGTTTACTTTAATTGAGTGCTCCTTGCCTGTGATCAAGCCTGTAACCTATTTTATCCCTCTCCTGTGTTGGTGCAGGTGCAGACTCCCACAGCGATGTGAGTTCAGTGAGCGGTGGTGTACCCTGGGACAGCAGAGAGACATCCCTTGCTGCTTCCACAGCCGCCTCTCTGGCCTCTTCCCTACCTCTGAGGGACGTAATGGATGCAAACGAAGACATTAAACCCAGGGACCACAGCGACGGAGGCTCGAACGAGTCCATGGGCAGCGGCTCGTCCTTTGAAGAGCTTGACATGGATCAGGAGGAGCAGGAGGAGGGCGAAGAGAGGGAAGAGAAGGAAGAGAAGGAAGATGGAGAGGAGGAGGAGGAGGTCCCCGAGGCGGAAGATGGAGCTACAGAAGAAGTTGAACTGGCTGAGAAGAAGGACCCCTTGGGGGGCGGAGAGGAATAGGGAGGATGCTGAGATAAGAGATGAGGCCATGTAACACTGGCATGCTAGAGTGTTTCTCAGTTGTTGCTGTTGCTGGTTATCTGTCATGTAATCTTCTTGATGGATTTAAAGCCGTTCATGCCATGACCAACATGCCGTATTTCTGCGCCTTCTAATTTCTAATTTTTTTCAAGCCTGTACTTTTTGTTATACTGTAATCTCATTTTTTAAAAATATAATTACCAATCCTGTATTTAAGCTCTGTCAGGATAGAACAACAGACAACCAAATAGAGTTAAGTCTTCTTGGATAAACCTAATTTGTGCACGTGGTGTGCAGTTAATGAGAGGCTAGATTTGTTCAGTTCTATATTTCATTTGAAACTGATGTGAATCACCGACATTCCTGTTCAGAAAAAATGACACTTTAGTTTAAGATTAACATCAAACGAAGGGGTCTGATGCCAGCTGTCCTGGATCATCATACAGCAAATTTTTACCCATGTGTGAAAGTTGATATTGTACCCCACTTTCAAGATCCTATGGAATATTATGTCATGTGTTTGTGAGCATTACCTGACTTTGGTGTGTTGATGTATAGTAATGACAGGGTGAGAATGGTGTAGGAAATTTTGACGGACCTATTTCATTAAGTTGTGGGTTTTTTTTTACCGAGTTTGGAGAATATCTAACTCACAGGAGAGATTCTGCAGTCTGAGGCAGAGAAATGCCAACACCAGTGAGGACATAGAGTAGTAAAGTAACACCACCGACGGTCACCAGGACTAGGATTCAAAATGAAATAAGATGTAAACTTATTTCCCTTGGATACTGTACAGAACATTTTATTGTCACTGAGCTCAGATAATTGCTTTAGCTTTTTTAACGTAATGTTCTCTTCTATAGCTGGTTTGTGAAACCACTCTACTGTTCTGTTTGTAGCCAAAATTCACTCACTTCCAGAGACTAGATGTGATATGTTCGTAGATTGAAGTTGTTGGTGCTGTGAGACGTTGGAAATAATGTACAGCACATTGCCCTGGTTGTGTCTTTCCGTCTGTAAATAAAATAAAACAGAAAGTTCAGTTGACAGGAATCAGTTGTGCATACATTTTCTTGCACAAAAAAAGCATCCTCTTGTTCTAAGAAGATTTCTACTAAAAACAACCTCAATTTTAAGTTTTCCAACACAAAGCTACATCATTACTGTTCTACTCGGAGGACAAATCCATTTTTATTGTGCATTTGCCAACAGAGACGTAACAAAGTGTGGGTGGCAGTGGGACACATTGTTGTTCAGACATTATTGATGGGACAGTATGCACCTGATAACTTAACCGCTTTCATGGTTTTCACATTGTAATGACTGCCTGTGCCGCCACCTCCTTTAGACCGGCACAGACATGGGATTCAAAAGCTCAGTAAATGAGAAGACGTGCCAAGAAACGGCCAAAAATGGCCATATTTCAATGGAAGGTTAATGCGAATTAAGCAAAGCAAAGATGCAGCAGGACGCCGGTGCAAATGTGAGTCAGAATTGGAGAGAGGAGTTTGTTGTGTTGAAGTAATGTTAGGATAAATAAAGTCTTGCTAGCAGTTCCTCTATGTACACAACAAACTCCTCTCTCCAACTCTGACTCATGTTTCCACCTTCATCTTCCTGCAACAACTCGCCTCTCACAAGATTTCAGAGTGAGAATTGTCCTTGAGCGAGACTTTCCTGTTAAAAACAAAGGGTGTCACCGGGAGTCACTCGTAGACATCCTTTCCATGATATTGTTAGTCTGATACTCACAGTCTGAGCCTGTCCGTGGCACTTTTTGTGAACATAATTTTGACTGGCACAATTGCCCCAAAGGAATACGTTGCAGCCTCTGCAGCCGGTTCACAGCGGATGGCTGAAGTTGTCTACTGCGCGGATTCCTAAACTTTTTGTACCTAATACTAGTCATTTCGACACCAAAATATGTGAAAATAGAGCCTGGTTTTAAAAAAAACAAAATTATCGTTTAAGATTTCTTTGAGGGAGCAGTTTTCCCAGGCACACTTGAAATGTTTATTCACCGTGCACAAAATAATAGAAAATTGGAAAATATTATTACAAAATGTTATTGTATCCAAATTCTGTCACCTTGGCAGGAGCTGCATTGATCTGAGCAGCATTTGAATGAGAAGTTTGGCATTTCTGTCACAATTTATTTAATCAGCTGTGTGTACTGCCGAGGAGGAAGAATAGGTTCCAACAGACTATTGATATTTGATGAGCTCGTGTTCTCTAGCCAGTGGTCCTTAATGAGCATCATGACCTATAAGTACAAATGTGTTCATTCAAATCCAACACGTGGTCCTGGACAGGCCATATCGCACGTGTTTCATATTTACAGATGTAACATGTCAAATGATATGTTTAAGACTCGGAAACTGTCTTTGTTCGCATAATTTGTCCACCAGAGTGCACATGCAAGTTTTTTTCTGTCCTGTGTAAAATTCCAGCTCTGTACATATCTTTGCCACAGTTCAAAAAATAATTAATTAAATAATTAATTAAGGAATCCTTCTAAAAATGTTTGTGTAAAAAAATTAGTATTAACCAATATATCATTACTGAATTTTAAACTCTCAGATATCAATGTCAGTATGTTCCCCAAAATAAATCACTATTGGTCTGATTGTTGTACTCTTCCAAAGTGCAGAAAGCCCATGAAGACACAAGATACACTGTAGGTTTAGGGGAAACCTGAATGAGTGGAAAAAACATAACAAATGCAGGTGCTTCCCCTCAGGACACAGGGGTTTACTGAATAATTTGATAATTATGACAAATGACTTGAATAACATGGTACGGCCTTCACATTCATGTGGAAGATTTTGGACAAATGTGTCCAACGCCATCATCAAAACACCAACTGAGGAGCACTGAAGCTTTTACTGCAACTTGTGGTGGAGAAACAGCTTACTAAGACACTTTATACTGGTTTTAAATTTTATTATGTTCTTGCATGTCTGCCATATAGAAATGAAGCATCATCTGTTATGTTGGCCATCTAAGGACGATTCACTTCTCAGACCATGGGAGAAATGATCAAGGTTTAAAATATCTCACAGTCTGTGGGTGACATTTTGTTTTGTGATTAAACTGAGATTGGTAGCTGTACTGCCCACAGAGGTGTGATCAGTCTGCAGGGACAGATGCCCTCACCACATGTCTGTTGCACTTTCAGTTTTAATCCTGGCACCCCAACCTTTGTCCGAAGGCAAAAATGAAAATCAGTCTGGAAGAGACTAGCGATGACACGCTGGGTCAACAACTGATTTAATTAACTGTGAGACCCACAGGGGTGTCATGCAGCTTTGAGGGCACGGAGATTATTGCCTTCCCATGATGTTAATTATTGATCTCATTACAGCGCACGTGGAGAGCGATATGGGGATGTCTCAACAAACATTTTTTAGATGGCCACGAACATTGCGTGTCTGAAGCTGCTTTTTGGCAGGAGAGAGGAAATGGTTGCAGTTCACCCTCTCAAAGCGCATGTCCCCTGCGCGCATCACTGTGCCATCTGGGACTGACCTCATACTTTCTCGTGCCGTGTCACAACTTGTTTGCGGATCCTAAATAAAATATCCACCGCCGAAGATAACCAGTCTCCAAAGACCCCCCC
>JAPMOB010169781.1:0-16408 GCA_029875015.1 Lepomis gibbosus
ATGTTCATTTAGTAAATTATGGTCCCATTTAGAGGAACAGAGACCAGGAAGCAGGGGAGGCTTCAGGGCGGGGCTACAAGCTGTTTGACAGGTCTCTAACCTTCTGATAGAGGCAGGAGAGAGCGCATGTCATTTTCAAGTTTGTTAGTGTTCTGTTTTAAAAGTAAATTGTTTTGTTTACCTTTTAATTTTTTATCATTTGAACCGATTACATTATTTTATATTCAGGATGTAATTAAACGGTAATAGCAGAGCTGCCAATTCTCACACGTTGAGCGTGAATTGACAGTTTCCACACGCCCTCACGTACATGACATCAATTTTCTCCCACATTGGAAAAACTAATGTAACGTTAGCCTATAACTGATAGCGTCGATTCGGCGGCGTTATACTCCACCCAGCTGATGCGACACTGGTGGACGCTGAGACGGGAATCAAGCGAACCTGGTCTCGCGCAGTGAGTGGCGGGGAGTTTGTGATCAGGTAACGCAGCTGGTCGAGTTTTGCAATATGAAAAAATGTATCAGAAGCAGCTCGTTCTGTTGGGAGTGTGAGCTGCACAGAGCTTTAAACGACGTTACGGTCAGAAAAAGCTTTCTGGATTACACAGATACGTGGGAGAAAGTTTTGAACATTCAGTCCAGGAGTTTCTAACTGAATTAAAATGAATGAATTAATCCTTGAGGTGAAAGGGTGCCACAGAGGACCTTCCCCAAACAAAGCCACAAAGAGGAGGGACGACTAAATTAGGAAAGAAATAGACCAACACAATCCCTGAAAGCCAAACACCTACTGAATTATATTCTGGTATATTTTAAATTATCGCCTGCTGCCTGAGTTTTATGTTTCCGTTGCCTGTTCCATACATTCTCGAGAAATAAAATAAATGCAGTCTCTGGTTTTGACGCATATATTCTGGGGGAAGACTCCCCAGTACATGGTTTGGTCGACATCAAGGCTGTCATGTCTGGAGGTCGGCAGGTATCCTGATCACACAGATCTGACCTGATGCCTGACTTGGCTCTGCACATACATGTGGCTGTGCCATGCACATTACGGAGCCATGACCCCGACCCTCTGCAGCGGGAGATGAAACAGAAGGCCTAAAATGAACCGACCTCCAACACAGAATGCCACTCCAAACTAAACTGAAAAGTTGGCAGCGCTGCTTATAAAAACTTTTCGGTTTAACACTGATTCATTTACATCTTTTGGAGGAGGGACAGTAAAAGTTGCCTTTGGGCCAGTTACAGAAAGTTTAATGTGAGTCCTGTAAATTTATTTAACGCGTTTTAAAGTGTTTGTTTACATTTGGCAGTGAGCTCTGGCTGGCTTGTTCAGTACTCCAGGAAACCGGGACTTGACTCCACTCAAAAACCATGTGATCAAACCCTGAATCCGCTGCATCTCGTCTCTGGCAGCGTGAGATGTAACCGTTTCCTGTAGTTTTACCGTGCGTGGCCTAACACCTGAGGAACCGCACAGGTGGGCACCGCAGACCAGCTCTTTGTTAGTTACAACAGGTTCTGACCCCCCCTCGTGCTCCACCAGTCCGCGTGGGCACAAATATCTACCGTTACTGCCACCGCTACACGCGCACGCGCACAGAAAAGTTTGGAGGAGGCTGCTGTGAGCTCCGGTAGCGGTTACCGTGAGAGTACTAAAGCGAGCAGTTTCCCCCAAACGCAGACAGGCCGCAGCCTCCCGCCAGCTCCACGCAAACTTCTTACCTGTGTCCTCAAACACGCAGGTAGCCGTTTGAACTCGCCACGCAGCCTGCGCACAATCTGGCGGTGATTTGTCTCTCAGAGGATGTCTCTGTCCGCTGCTCGGTAACAACACGTCTCCCGTTTGTGCGCACCAAGTTTTAAGTTTCGTGGACTCTTGCTCCGAGAGTCGAAACTCTGCGTGACAGAGCCAATAAAATGCGTTTCACCCCGCGTTAGAGCCGCAATACAAAGACGGGGCAAGATGCCATGTACCGCTAGCTAGCACAGCTAGCCAGCAGTGGCCATCTTGTTTATCACACTAACGTCGTTTGCAGCCCGCTAAGCTAACTAGCGGGGCTAGCTGGTGTTAGCACGGGGGGGAGAAAGTGAGAGTGAAGCGGGGAGAGGAGGCAGGCGGCGGGGGGAGCCGCGGTGCTCCGGCTGTCCGGGCGCAGCGGGGAGCGGCGGGAGGCCGCAGCACAAAAGAAACCAACTGTGTCAAATTATGAAATGTGGAATCTGTCAGACAAGAAGCAGCAGCCAGGCAGGAAACCGAGCGGCGAGAAGAAAAGGAGCTCACCGGAGCCGAGCGGGCGGGTAACAACGGCGGGGAGCGGTACGTTACCTGCGGGTGGTCCGGTTCATGGCTGTCCGTCCGCCTCGGATCGGCTCCGCTGCCCGTCACTTGAAGCTAAACTCCGCCGGACCCGCCACGTCCACCTCGGCAGAACAACCCGCCGCCTCTCCGCCTCTCCTCCTCTCCTCCCCTCTATCACTGACTAATTCCGCTCCCTCCTTCCTTCCCTCCTTTCCTCCCTCCTTCCTGCCTGCCCACTGGCCGCTCGTGCACACACACACACCCGCTCTGGCGGGTATGTCGGTAACTACGGCAACGGTAGTAGGTGGGTATAGTTCTCAGCGTCGCGCGCAGCACCGATTCACCTCAGCTCCACGAGCGGGTATGCGCGCGGCACATTGTTACAACATCATCACCACCACCTCGCGCTCGCTGTGTTTGGTGCACCCCCCCCCCTTTTTGTTTTTTTTAGCTCCACGCGCCCGGTGTAGTAAGATGAATGAATGAATGAATGAGCGAGCAGCACGCGCCCCGCTGATCCGGGTCAATGTGGTCAAGTGGCAATAAACTGACATCACTCCAGGACCGTTAAATAATGATGTCGTCATAACGCGATAGACAGTTCTGCAGCAGCCATCAGCCCGCCGATATTCACATGAAGTATTGATCTGTTCCGTTTCAGAAATGACAAATTATTGATGAATCCAGCAATTTTCTTGGTCGTAAACTGAACATTTTAGGGGTTCATCCTGTTGCTGGGACAAAACAACAAGCTTCATGACATTTTCTGATATTTTATAAATCAATCAATCAAGAAAAGGCAGATTAATCTGTAGTACACATAGTTTACCTGCAGCCATGCACACGTTACAATAACATCTGTGCACTTTGGGTAACTATTGATGACACTTCATCCTACAAAGTGAAAAAAGTTGTTTACTTTGAATGTAACCCCGAAAAAGATCAGATTATATTTACATTTAATTCCACATTTAGTAATAATGGTCAATAGTATCTAAAACAAATAGTTCGGCCTGATGTCACAAGGTTGTATCTTTGATTTTAATTATACGTAATTCTTTTAGCGTTTGTTCAAACCTTGGCGTTTGATTGTTTTGTTTAATAAAGACTGCTAAATTAAACGTAATAATCGAGTGAATCCACATGCAGGACCAGAAGATATGAGAATTTTAACATCAGCTGGGTTTGCGTTCATGGTTACAACAACAAAATAATATAGTGGAAAAAGTATTATAGTTTGTGAGTTGTCAGTGTGCTCCTACCGTAAGAAGATGCTACTAATGCAGTCAGTTAATAAATATCATAACCAGACTTATTGCAATCCTTTGTGCCTGTGAAGACACAACATGCAAGGACCTCACATAATATCCAAAAGTGAGTACACCCCTAAGTGAGAATTGCCACCAGCAAGATTTCCCAGCAACATTGCTTAAAAAGTTGCCCCATGTATCATCAGCTTTACTGTTACAGGGTCTCAGATGTGTTGAATTTGGTGATATCGCTCTCACACTCCCTCATGCTGCTCACTGGAAGTTCAACATGTCACCTCATGGCAAAGAACCCTTTGAGGATCTGAAACAAAGAATTATTGCTCTACATAAAGATGGCCGAGGATATAAGAAGATCGCAAGACCCTCAAACTGAGCTGCAGCACGGTGGCCGAGAGCATACAGCGGTTCAAAGGGACAGGTTCCTCTCAGAACAGGCCTCGCCATGGTCGACCAAAGAAGCTGAGTGCACGAGCTCAGCGTCATATCCAGATGTTGTCTTTGGGAAACAGACGTCTGAGTGCTGCCAGCCTTGCTGCAGAGGTTGAAGGGGTCGGGGTCAGCCTGTCAGGGCTCAGACCATACGCCGCACACTGCACCAAACTGGTCTGCATGTCTGTCGTCCCAGAAGGGAGCCTCTTCTGAAGATGATGCACTAGAAAGCTGAAAACAGTTTGCTGAAGACCAGCAGACTGAGGACATGGACTACTGGAACCAGGTCCTGTGGTCTGATGAGATAAATTTACTTGGTTCAGATGGTGTCAAGCGTGTGCGGCAGCAACCAGGTGAGGAGGACAAAGACAAGTGTGTCCTGCCTACAGTCCAGCATGGTGGTGGGAGTGTCCTGGTCTGGGGCTGCATGAGTGCTGCCGGCACTGAGGAGCTCCAGCTCACTGAGGGAACCATGAATGCCAACAGGTACTGTGACATACTGAAGCAGACCATGGTCCCCTCCCTTCCAACATCCTCAAACAGAAGGTGGAGGAGAGCAAGGTCTCCAACATCCACCAGCTCTGTGACGTCATCATGGAGTACAGGAAGAGGACTCCAGTGGCAACCTGTGAAGCTCTGGTGGACTCCATGCCCAAGGGGGTTAAAGCAGAGCTGGGAAATAATGGTGTCCACACAAAATATTGAAGCTTTGGGCCCAATTTGGACGTTTTCACATAGGGGTGTCCTCTCTTTTGTTGCCAGCGGTTTAAACATTCACGGCTGTGTGATGTGTTATTTTAAGGGGGCAGCAAAGTTACACTGTTATACAAGCTGCACGCTCACTACTTTACACTGGAGCAAAGTTTAATTTCTTCAGTGTTGAAATGAAATAATCAAATATTTACAAAAATGTGAGAGGGACTCACTTTTGTGAGATATTGTATATTCTAGATTTTGTTTGGCTTTAAATGGGATTTGATTACATTAAGAAGACTTAATCATGTGACAAGTCCAGTGTATTTAGTTAACATTTCTGAAAAATAGGAATCTTTGGAACAGAATCATCACACAGATGAACAACATTCAGAAGTTTCTATGGATCCTGTGAAGCACTTTTCCAGCATGACAGCTTTACCAAAACTTTTAACTGAAAGCTGCAATCTCTCTACCGGCCAGTAGGGGGCGACACCACCAAAATTAGCATCCCGGCTAATTTTACAGTTAATGTTAATTACAGAAGCACCTTGCAAGCCAAGCTGGTGGTGATGGAGCAATGGATGAGGCTATGCCTAAGGTGTGAGAGACCCGGGTTCAATCCCCCACTGACTCCCTGACCAAGACACTGAACCCCTAGTTGCTCCAGAGGCGTGCGACCTCTGACCTCACGTATAGCAATTGTAGGTCGCTTTGGATAAAAGCGTCACATAAATGAATAAATGTAATGTAAATGTAAGCTAGCTAAATCACCAGTCTTGTCCAAATATGGTCATGTCTGGTTCCAAAAAAACATGGCAACGGCCAAAATGACAAACTTGAGGCTGGTGATGCCACGGCGGCTACGTCCACTTATTTTACAGTCTGACCGACTGTTCCTTGTTATCGTTTGTTAAATTGGCTGTAAAGAAGACTCGTCAGGCGAGCTGGTCGTTGTGAACATTTATTGGTTTTGTTTCAACTGTAACACTAAAAAGTACCCGATCTCAATGACTAAAACAGGTCATAAAAATAAAAAACAATATCACCATCATCACATCATCATCATGGCAGACTGCTTCAACTTGGCGGAAGTGACATTCAGACGGCGCTGCTGTGATTAACTCGGGGCACAAAATTAACAGTGGATATTCGCTTTCACTGGTTTTAGATGTAAAAAGTTGGCAATTATTCACTCAAAACTGACATTGGTCAAAGGTCAAATCCATTTTGAGTGAATTCTCACATTTATTGAAAACGGAATAACCTTTCCATTTTCTAACTGAAGATTGAACTGTCCGTCACTCAACTCCAGCAACTTTTCTAAATATTATTAAATAAGAAATGTAAAGATTTGGTTTTATTAGATTGCTGAGTTACAAAAGAAGAGGGCACATTTTTATCAAAAGTATTGCATCAAATCCAAAAAACCGAGATGAACTTTCTTTGTCCAATGAGAGCAAGTCAGTTCATTGGGATTATAGAGTCACGTTTCCCTATGCCACTTACAAACATACAATCCGATTAATGTAAAAACGATTTAAATGGAAAATAATCAAACTTTTAAAACACTAACATCCCTTTCATCCCCTCATTTGCATCAAACAATATGATGACCTCGGATCGTTCCCTGAGGAACCCCTGCAGCGGAAACTCCAGCTCTTTCTCTTTGAGCTGACCGTGAAGGGTTTCACTAAGAAACCCGTTTGTAAGGTCCCTCCGGGCTCCCAGAGGAGCATGGTTAACTTTTACTGGAGAGCTGACTCCCTTCTTTCACAGCGTAAACAGGCTGAACTCAAACAAGGTCGTCTTCTCTCCGCATGGGAACCACACAACCACTTTTAAGAAAACACATAACATAAAAATCACAGGGGTCGAGATGTGCTCCGATATGTACAAAAATGTCTGAATGCGTCTCAAATAATAACTTTCATGACCTTTTTTAACTACAGACTGATTTCCTTTAATACGGTCAGAGAGAAATGCATCTGGTAGGATTCTTTATTATTAAGCACTTCATAAGCATTGATGGGAGGGTGGTGGTGAGACCTTTTCAGATTATTTAAGATAAGAAAGTCTTAATTATGAGATAAGGATAGAGCAGTATCTCACAACTTGAAGATAAAGATTAGCGATGCATCAATCCGACTTTATCAGTCGATACCGGTACCTTGGCTTTGGGTATTGGCCGATGCAGAGTACCGTTCCAATACCAGTGTAAGCTGTCTGACTGAAAATAGACTGCAAAGCATCATCAAAGTGTGCAGGAAAATTGCAGGCACAAGTCTGGACAACCTCCGCCTAGTCCTACATCTTCCCTGAAGCCTGTAACACCTCCCTAGGGAGGCGCCTGGTGGCATCTTTACCAGATGCCCAAACCACCTAAACTGGCTCTTTTCCACACAAAGGGGCGCCGGCTCTACGGTCATTCCTGTCATGACTTGGCCTCTCATGCATGGAATGCAGGACTAGGATCGGACTTTGAAGGCGGCCCATTCAATCCTGGCTGATCCTAGCCATCCTATGAGATTCAAACTTTAAAGAACGGCCATTCAATCCTGGCTGATCCTAACCACCTTACGAGGTTCGGACTTTGAAGGCGGCCCATTCAGTCCTGGCTGATCCTAGCCACCCTACGAGGTTCGGACTTTGAAGAAGGCCTATTCAGTCCTGGCTGATCCTGACTGATCCTAGCCACCCTACGAGGTTCGGACGTTGAAGAAGGCCCATTCAGTCCTGGCTGTTCCTAGCCACCCTACGTGGTTCAGACTTTGAAGGCGGCCCATTCAATCCTGGCTGATCCTAGCCACCCTACGAAATTCAGACTTTGAAGGCGGCCCATTCAGTCCTGGATGTTCCTATCTACCCTACGAGGTTCGGACTTTGAAGAAGGCCCATTCAGTCCTGGATGTTCCTATCCACCCTACGAGGTTCAGACTTTGAAGAAGGCCCATTCAATCCTGGCTGATCCTAGCCACCCTACGAGGTTCGGACTTTGAAGGCGGCCCATTCAGTCCTGGCTGTTCCTAGCCACCCTACGAGGTTCGGACTTTGAAGAAGGCCCATTCAGTCCTGGCTGATGCGTATATTTCTTTTGCCTACGTTAACACTGCTTGTTTGTGAGTTGTGACTGTTGATAGTTTTGTGTTGACTGCTCTCGGTACAACAAATTGCCCCCAAAAAGATATCCTTGATCATGATTTTATATGTAAGCCAACATCAGTCTCGACTTAAACATTGCTTCCTTTGTTGTAAAATAAAATGCTAAATGTCTACCGGCGCATCGGGCCCCTTTTCACCGATACCCGATCCAGCTGTCTGAGTCAGCATCAGGCCGTTATCCAATGTTAATGTCGGATCGGAGCATTGCCTAATGAAGATTGCGCACTTACAAGATTATTTTTCCAAAGGGAATCTCATTATGATGATTGTAGCATCACTTAAATACAAAGATCTCCTACTTACAAGATCTGTATCACAGAATTAGATATAAAAATGTCATCTTACACCTACGTAGTCTTCAGAATACAAAGCTTAATTTATATTGTATTAGTTTTCACTTACTGGGTCCCTGTATTGTGCTGTAAATAATAAAACATTTCAGTTTCATTTCTACACCTGGTTTTTAGTCTCAGATTCACATTTGTCTTCATACTTCATAACTTTCCCTTTTTATTTTTTGCCCGACCAGAAACATTTCTCTCTTCTATGGCTTTGTAAACAAGGACAGGAGGAGCACTGATTGGCTAACAGGTCACATGATGCTGCTATCAGGAGGAAACCTGTCTCTAATAATCACCTTTCAATTCTGTGTGCGTCTGCAGCAGGAGAGGTTAATGAAGATAAAGGTATCCAAGGTTAAGTTATTCATTATACATTATAATGTTAAAAGGGAAATTCAGTATTCAGGATTTTTAAATCTGGGCCATGTTTCCATATATTGTTGGTGATGAAATGACTCATAGGTGCAGAAAGTTTTGAATCTGTGCAGTAGACGCTTCAGCCGGCAGCTGAACCGGCTGCAGTGTGTTCCTTTGTCAAAACGGCGTCCGCGTTTTTAACAGGAAACTGAAGTCTCGCTCTGAAACCTTGTGAATGGAGAGTCGTTACAGGAAGACGCCGCCGGTGGAAACGAGGGAGAGGAGTTTGTTGTGTACGTAGAAGAGCAGCAAACAATACTCCAACATGACCATAAGAACTATGTCACGGGTCCAAGTATCCCCCCCCAGACGCCTCCCTTAGAAGGTGTTCCAGGCACGTCCAGCTGGGAGGAGGCCTCAGGGAAGACACACTGGCCTGGGAACACCTCGGGATCCCCCAGTCAGAGCTGGTTAATGTGGCTCGGGAAAGAGATTTGGGGTCCTCTGCTGGATCTGACTCACATTTCCACCGGCGTTTTTCCCGCAACAATTCGCCTCTCACGAGATTTCAGAGAGAGAGAACTGTCAAAACAATGGGGGGTCACCCGGAGTCCCTCGAAGGGATCCTTTCCATGATGTTGTCAGACTCTTGGTGTCACAGTCTGAGTTTGTCGCAGCTCTTTCTGTGGACGCCATTTTGACAGGAAGGAATACGTTGCAGCCAGTTCGGCTGCCGGCTAAAGCTTCTACTGCACAGATTTAAAACTTTCTGTACCTACGAGTCATTTCATCACCAACATCTGTAGAAAAAAGGGGCCCAGATTTAAAAATACTGAAATGATCCTTTAATGGACTCCATCTTCAAACCTGAGAAGCTTATACATTTGCAGTTTTGTGGTTTCTACCAGACAGCATCGGCCTCCGTGTAACAAAAAGCTGAGACGCATCCAGAACAACAAATTTAAAAAATGCACATTACTGTAGTCAAAAATTAACGGCCCACGTCTACTGAGGTAACAATGTTTGTGTGGAAAGAGAAAAAGAAATGAAACACTTGAAATGTTTTACAAGGAAAATGAGGTATGTGGACATGCGTGGAGGCTGAAAGTGCAATAAACCAGACAAACAAAGACGCTCGGCGTTTACAGAAAAAGTGGTTGGGTAATTCAGATGTTAGCGAAGCAGACGAGAAGCTTTAGTTATTTAAGCAGTGTTCAGAAGCAGAAATTAAATAGTTAAAGTAAATTATAGTAAATCATCTTCATTATTATATTATCAAATTAAAGTATGATTTCATGATCCACTCAAATCAAATCCAAGTTTTTCATTGCTGATATCTTGTAACGGTGGTCTGGGTTTGTTTGCACGTCGTCTTGTTATTCTGTTTTTGCTGATGAACCAGCAGCTGTGAACAGGCTTCTTCTGTTATTCTACAACAAATCAAACTCCGGCCGCTCGGCAGAGCTTTGGCTTCATATTGCTCAAAACGTTTTGTTCAAAACACATAAAAACAGAATTAAAGTCTCGCTAGAAAAAAGTTTCAGTTTGCACATTTACAAAAGGATTTAAAAAAAAACAAACGATGGCTTGTTCGTGCTGAAGCGTCGCGGATCAGGATGCATCACTGATGCGTTGATCCGATCCGTCCCTCCATCTCATCCTGTTGTACGAATGCTACAGAAGGTAAAGCATGTTTTGTACAGAGACTCTCAGCACAAACAGATGAAATAAAAACGCTGCGTAACATCAACAGAGTCTGGTAGCTGTTGGGAGATTCTTCATCCGTTGGTCTCTCCAGACTAACTTGTCATCACTCACTCACATGAATTTCACAGTTACATTTTGGTTTCAAACGCACAGAGACGTAACGTTGGGGTTATATCTTTGACGTCACTTTAACGCATTTTAATGGATAAAGTGTAAAAAACATTCTTCAAATTGTGACTGACTGGATGCAACAACAGACTGGCTCGAATTTTTGTCATCTGACAGCGTGACTTTGTTCTTCTAGGACAGTCATTCACATGTTTTCAAGAAATTAATTAAATCATTTCAGGGTTTGATTTAATAAATAAAAACGTACTGGAGGACAATCAATAATAACAAAGTCGAGTTGCGAGCAAAGTCCGATTTACATCCACTACCCTTTTTGTGTATCTGAAAACATGTCAGGTTCAGGTCTCTGCACGGGTCGGTTTCAGATCCAACCTTTAGACCAGTACAGACCTCTAACACGAGGCCCTGAACGCCGCTGCTGCGTCGAATGAGTCTTCAGCGTTTTAACAATTTATGTATTTGTTGATTAAATTACTTCATTTCCATTATTCGGTGCTGTTCCCTGTTGTGTTCGTACAGAACGCTTATACAACATCAGTTTCATAGATATCCGTCATGACTTTGTCTCATTTATATCTGCTGGATATATGGAAGCTCATTTCTGCTACATAAAAATACAATTGTTACATTTTCTTTATTCCAAAACAATCTGAATTAATTATTTTAATAAATCCACATCTCGTAATTTTCACAAAAAAACAAAACGATGCAGTTGTTTGTCCTCACGATAAATTAAAAATTTGGATTTAGTGTCGTCTGATTATGGACTTAAAAACAAGTGTTTAATATTCGTGTCCCTTTCTCACATTTCATTTTTTCTTCTGGCAGTAATGAGCTTCCGTACAGATCATCAAAAAGCCAGAGAAAATAAACACAATCATTTTCAGCTAAAACAAACGCATGTAGTCTCGTTTACGTAGGTGAGGTATTTGTGTGTTAACATGAGGTTACTGAACCGAACTGGGCTGAAGAACGGGGGGGGGCGAAGCAAAGACAGGAGGAACCGTCGCACATTTAAAAACCCTCTCTCTCTCTCATTTCATCATCAGTTCTGTCTGAAAAGTAGAAACTGTACAACAAAGGATAGAAACGGCCGAGATTCACATTCAACGAGTCCAAACATTCGCCGCCGCTGATGAAGTTCGTCTTCCGCTGTTTGGTTTTCTTTCAGCGAGTAGCGACACGAGGATCCTCCTCAGAGATCGTCCAAAAATCTAAAACACGACGTCAAAGGGAAAAAATGCAGCGAGAATTTTTTTAAGAAGGAGAAACGTTTGTTGAGAAAAAACAATGAAAGAGCACTTTAAAAACAAACAGGTAGAAAAATCCCAAGGTCACGTCTCCCTGTGACCGTCCACGCTGTACAGGTCCAACACGAAAAACCACGATGGGAAGGGGGGCAGGACACAGGAAACGAAGCTCCGACCGTCCGGCTGCCGAGGAGAAGAGCTTATTGCAAAATCACCTGCCGGGACTGAAACTCACCTGCAGCAGCTGAAGCTCGTTTCCTGGTTCGTAGAAGTTTTACAGAAGAAGAAGGTGGATGTTTCACTTCGATTCCCGTCTGTCCCCTCCGATTACACGTCTTTCTCGTCTCAAGTTCCTGTTCTGGATCCACTCAGAGGGGGTAATCTGGTCCAGAGTTCCCATTCAATAATGTTTATTTGAAATCCTCGCAAATCCCTTATTTTAAAAAATCTGTTGTGGTTTCAGCTTTCAACGTTTTTAAGTTTTCAAACATCACAGTTAAACATTCAGTCGTTTATATTCTATTAGTTTGAGCTTTGTGGGTTTGGATCAGAAATCTGTCTGTCGTGGAGAAACCCGGGGTGAGATCTGCGTTTTAAGGTTTTTATGAAGAATTTTTATGAAGATGAATCCGGGGGGGCAGATCCAAAACAGAACCAGCTATCAGACCTGAAGTCCATCTGGTCTCAGGCACCAATGTGACCTCCAGAGACGCTCTGATTGGTTCTGATGACGAGGGACAAACCGATTTTAGACTAATGAGCTAACGCATGTGTTTCACGTCTTAAATTAGAAACTTTGTAAACATTTAAAGTGTTTTTACTGCTGAGAATAAAATTAAAATATTTTTCCTGGTGTCTTTACAGAGTTTTATATGAATCAGCTGATCAGTTACTGATTGTTTAAATTATTCATCAGTAAACGATTAATTGATCGATTGATAAAGAAAATGATCCTTAGTCGCAGCCCTGATAGAAAGTCCTGTATTGACCCAGCTGGACTTCCTGTTGTATTTCAGAATAAAAGGCTCTAAAATCGGTCAGCGTTTGGTTTCTGCTTCGTCTGTTGGAGGTTGAAACAGCTAATCCGGTTTCAGGGAACAGCTACAGGACTCGGATCCGGATGCGTTTCCCTTTCATGGTTTCTGGTCTCTGGTTCTGATCAGGTCTCAGGTGTGTGAATCCTCCTGTGGTTCTGCTCTAAAAGTCTGGGCCCCGTTTGGTTTGTGTTGGACCCTGTTTCTGTTTCCTCTTCAGCCCAGTTGACCCACTCTGTCCCGCTGGGTTCAGGACCGGTTGCCGGGGTGCTGGGTCCGGATGTGGCTGCTGAGGCGGGCCGCCGAGGAGAACTTCCTCCCGCACTCCGAACAGCGCGACGCCGAATCCGAGGGGGTCCCGCCGGGTGGAGAGAACGCGGACGACGTGTCGGCGGCGGCGTTCTCTGTGACGTGAGTCTGACGGTGAGCCTTCAGGAGAGACATCCGGCTGAACCTCCGACCGCACTCCTCGCACTCCGACCACACCCGCCGCCTCTTCTTCTGCAGACACAGACGGGAGACAGATAAAGTATTAACACCACAGTGTTCATGTCGTCATTCGTACTCCATGTGAGCGCCACGCCCTCCCTCACCTTCCTCCCTTTGTCCTCCCCCTCTTCCTCTTCTTCCTCCTCCTCTTCCTCCTCTTCCCTGGTTGTCAGGGGCGACGTGCTGGTCTGGCCGGGCGGTTCGACGCCGTCGGTCGCCAGAGCCGGCAGCGTTTCGTTGGCGGCGGCGGCGTCTTCTTCGTCCAGCAGCTGAGACGGCAGAGTCAGGAGACGGTGGAGCATCGAAGCAGACGAGCGACGACCCGAAGACCCTGAAGACAGAAACCCGTTACTGCAGTGAAAGTACTGACACAACATCGGGAAGAGACGCCGCTACAGGTGAAAGTCCTGCATTCAAAACTTCAGGTGGAACTTCCTGGTTACCCCGTACTACCGAAGGTGGACAGGTGTTACCTGAGGTCTGTTGCCATGGCAATTTACGCCGCATCTCTAAACGAGAAACCCAGCACGCCGTACAGCTACGTACGGGGCTGGGCTCCGGACATGTTTACTTATAACTTTTTTGAAGGTGGGTCTCCAACACTGACGCCGCCGTGTTGGACTGATTTGTGTTTATGAGTCTAAGCATTAAATTCACAGACGGGTCTGCTGTCAGTGCGTTTGGAAGAGCGAGCGAGCGAGGGGAGGGGCAGAGCGAATCAGCTGAGTCTGGTGGCTTTGACGAGAGCGATTTCTGTTCCTGGTTAAACAAAAAGGATCTCACTCTTTAAAATATGTCTCTCTATGTGGACACTTTCTTTGATGTCTCCGTGTTTGTCTTTCTCCGTTTTATTTTATCACAAAAAGCTTCTTATTTAATCAGTTGATTAAAAAAAGCAAACAGTAGATGAATGGCTGATGAAAATGTCGTGGCTGCAGCCGTCAGCCGCTCACAAACCCAAACAGACCGAATCTGGATGTCCGACACTTTGACAGCTCGTCAAAGATCAATGATCAGCCGGAGACGCTCGGCTGCAGGTGTCTTCTTCACATCGTCCAGCGGAGGGCGCTGACGAGACCCTAAACTCTATATTTACATTTAGAAAAACATTTTTAATACCACTGTTAGCTTTTTAAACACTTTCAGGTTTATTTATTATCTAGGTTTTTATTATATTTTTATGTCTCTTCAGGGCTGCTGTCTGTAGCCTTTTGCCCAGATCTTTTATTCATTTTTAACATATTCATAAGTTTCGAGATATTTTTATTATATCTTCATTTATTTTATTTATTTTTTTAATCAGAGTTCTATTTTTATAAATAATTTAAAAAAAATTTATTTTAGTTTATAATATTTTTACTTTTTGTTTTTTTTTTCTTTGAGATTCTTTGTTTCAGACTGAATTCCTGCCTCTTCCTCGTCTCAGGTGTGAAGTGTTCCCTCTCTCACCTGCGGGGCTGACGGGGGGTCCAGGTGAGGGTCCAGGTGAGGGCCCGGTTGTGCTGGTGGAGGCGGCGGCGGCTCCTCGCCCGCTGTTCCTCTGACTGTCTTCATCGTCCGGGGAAAACACCTCCATGTCCTCCAGAGGAGTCCAGCGGGGGTCCAGCTGGGGGGAGGAGGGGGAGGGCTCCAGGGTCAGAGAGGGGGCGGGGAGAGGCTGCACCTGCTGCGCCCCTCCCTCACTCCGACTCCGCCCACCACCAACACCTTCCCCGAGCTCTTTAATCTGCCAGAGGTCGCTGCACCACTTCTGACCAAAGACTTTGTCCAGGATGGGAACCCAGTCCTGAGAGACCGAGAGGACGGGGGGGCGCTCTGGGTCTGAGGGGAGAAACATTTGGTGAGTATGTTTTTGGACCTGTTTCACCACAGCCCGCAGTGATGTCACAGCGTCCTGAGGAACACCTGTGCATCACTGCGGCCCGGTGGGAGGGTCAGCGCGTCTCCGGCTCTGCACTCACCGCCTCGCTCCGACGTCTCTTTGGACGCCGGGACCTCGGCGAGCTCCTCCCGGGCGTCCTCCGAGCCGCTGGGCGACGCCGAGTCGTTCTCCGACCCCCTCCTCCTCCCCCCGGCCCCGCCTCCTCTCCCCTTCTCCCCCCCTCCTCCGCCCCCTCGGTCGGAGCTCCTGTCCAGCCTCTCCTCCAGGACCCGCTGCTCTCGCTCCATCTTCGTGATCTCCAGCAGGAGGTCGTCGAACGAAGCTTCCACGATCTTCGTCAGCTCGCGCACGGCAAAGTCCAGGACCTGCTCCATGACGGACTTCAGCTGGTCTGCAGGGGAGACAGGAGAGACCACCGTCATCATCAGCAGCAGCATGGCGGCCCGCCGAAGTCTCAAAGTGAACCACAAACATTTTTACACATCTCATAACTACATTTCAGACCAACATGGTCTCTGATGGTCTCCTGTGGGAAACACTAGTGACCCTGAACAGGCACCATCACGGCACCAGGATCAAATCAAGCTTTTAATACAAATCTGAAACACGAAGTCCTGAACGCAGACTCGCCGGTCTTCAGCTGCCCCTGTACGGCACGAGGACTTAATGTAGACGAAGTAAAGCTTAATTAGTTTCAGCTGATGACAGAACAGGCTTCATGCAAAGACAGTGTGATTAAAAAAGGGTCGACGGGATCAGAAGTCTTTACCTCAGCCGCCCACAGTTAAGACTAAAGAAGAACTGTCTAACAAATGAGTGGCCTTCTTCCAATCAGCCGACTGTCGCTGACAAACTTCAGCATAACCGAACACATTTTAACCATCACGTGCTCGATAAACAAAAAGTGCTCGTTTGTGTCGATAACAACGCGGCAGAAGACGGAGCAGAGGAGACTCTTCAGCCGCTTCAGTCCGGCCGTGTTCCGGTTTTTATAGCAGCGCTGAGGGAAACGTGAAGCAGGGTGAGTTAACTTTAGCTCTGGTTTGTAAGCTGAAGCTTCTCAGTGTAAAAACTCAACACCTTGTGTAACGGCGTGTGTCCATTCGCTTACTGCTCAGCTGTGATGTTAATGCACATTTTATTTATTTATTTATTTAATTTATATATATATATTAGGGCTGGACTAGAATATTCGAATATTCGTTCGGTGGGTTGGTATTCTATTTGAAAATGTGACATTCGATATTCGAATTTTTTTTTTTTTTTTTTGCACACCGTGCATATAATGTTTTACACTATAAAATCTGGTGAAATAATACTTAACATATAACTTCGTTATAGTTACTTAATAAATATA
>JAPMOB010169816.1:0-15273 GCA_029875015.1 Lepomis gibbosus
GCTGTATATATCAATATCACAGAATTATGCAAACTGTGATGAGAGATTTTATCCATTTCATCCAGTGGTACCACTATTAGAGAGTTCAAGACATTGTGCCATGCAACCGAGCCAGTCACCAGTCAGTCTAGTAGATGGATTTGTTTGAACTAGACATGGTCAACAGTGAGTAAACCTATTATACGTGGTACAGTCATATAATAGCAATAATAAAGGTATATGGAAAATGGATGACACTGGAGATCATTTTGTTCTCATGATGTCTGCCTGTTTTGTGACAAAAAAAGCATATAAGATTAAGTCACAGTATATGTGAATGTAAAAGCTAAATAAAATATACTGCAGTGCAGTCAGTCTACAGGCTGCATTTAATACTGTCCTGCCTCCTATGTAGTCAAAACTGTGATATGAATATTTGGCGGTATTTGCACAATACCCTTCTAACAGGATTATCTGGTCAAAAACTGCGGTCCACACAGAAATACAGAATTTAGCATTAAAATGACTGGTTGACGTGAATGAGGCCCTAAAGTGCTGAGACAGCTAAAGACAGCTTTATCCCCCACCACCCCTGTAACTGCATATATGACCCTTCCCCACCTCTTCTCATGGCCATATAACTCAGCTCAGCTCTACAAAACAGGCATGCTCATTCCATGTGTGTCTCCAGCCATTGATCCAGGACTTGATTAATTAAAAGAGATACACCCCCCCAATGATTTAAAACTCAGTTAAGTAGTCAAAGGAGACAGTAAACAAGAATCTATTCAAAAAAATGCAAGACCTGTTTGATTGTCTCTCTGATCCAGCTACTCATTACAAATAAAACAATGAGACCTGAGGGCTTAATGTCCATTGTTGGTCAGCGGTGTGCATCTTTGTTTGTTTTTTGTCTATGGTGAATCCGGTGCGTGTGCGCTTGTGTCTACCGGGGCTCTGCTACTATCTGGGTAATTGCAGTGCAAACAAACTGGGCACCAGGCCGAACAGAGAGTCTTGCTTTCTTGGGGCTCATTGACTCCCTGGATGTGCTCAGAGTCTGATTAATCTCAGCTCTTGACTTCTGGTGGTGTAATAAGGTTGTGACAAGCATCATTCAGAAAACACAGAGAGCTCATTTCAGGCAGAGAGCAGGCAGGTGTTGGAAAAGCGAAGAGGAATAAAATAAGGCTTGTGGACTTCTGTAAGTCAGCATAAACGGGTCTTCTGAAGACACAACAAAGGAGAACATTCCAGAGCCGGTGTCACTCCCATGTACTATGCTGTTTGTCAGTGGCAGATATCACTTTTCCTGTCATTGCCTTTCAGACCACATGTTGTCTCTGAGCAGCTGCCATGCAACCACTTGTTCCTGTGTGCCTTCTGAGATACTCAGTTATTCCATGTTTAATGGACGCCTCCACTTGAAAACCAGACAGCTCCTATTTTTTAGAATTTTTCATGCAATAAACACTGTAAAATGGGAGAATGATTGATTGATAGTGTTATATAGCTAAGAATATATATAAACAAAACAGCAAATGCTCCTTGGTGCCATTAGTCTCCACAAAAACCCCACAAAGCATTTCTAGAAATTAGAAAATTGTGGAGAAAATAAGTGTCAATTTTTTTTTAACCAATTCTACTGCTGCTGGAGATTCTTTCAACGTGTGATAAACGTTTGTAGACACTTTCAGGAAATCTGGATGCTTCTTTACTTTGCTCTTGGCACAAAGCGTGAAGAAGTAGTATATGAATGCAAGTTTACATAAGCTCTATTGTGATGGCTGTTACTAATGCGTGCCCATCACCCACGGTAAAAAGGAGCTAAGTGAGCCGATGCTAAAAAGACAGACAGCAGTACACTCGGCACCACATCTCACTGAGCCACCATGGAGAGAGAACTCCACTCGAGTCAACACACACTCCCACCAGCCACAATGACCTCAACACAAGGATGATGTCACAGCTCTCCATACATCATGTTTAACCATGACCAGCAAAGCCCTCATTTCCCTGGTAACACCAATACGTTCCACCACGCAGATAAACTCTGAAAAGCATGCAGATATCCTTCTAGCAGAGCAGCCTCTGCTGTCCTCTTCACCTTAGAGATCCACTGGCTTTATCGGGAGACACTGGCCCGTACTCTCAAATCACCGGGACAAAAAAGGTGTAACGAACTTTAAAATGTCATGCCCTGTTGCTATTAACCCAGTGCATTGATCCAGCAGAAACAAAAGGACTACTCATGAGCTTGAGTGTGGGGGCTGATCCAAGCGATTAGAGTTCCATCTGCATGTTTAAGATTGCATGGGTCCCGCTATGAAAGTGAAGTGTTTAGTAATTTGTACACTTTATTTGCCTTTCAAGGTTAATCTCCAACATCTGCAATAAGTGTTGAATTCTATTTTGGTTAAACTGTGGGCTAATGGAGCAAACTTGTGTAATATATTACCTTTTCCACCAACAGATTTTCTAAATTACTTGTATGCATGCATACATAAATGATTTACAGAGCAATTATACTGAAATCAGTTGTGAGGGACCTTAAATGCTCATGCTTCACCATCATACATGAGAGATCTCATTCTGTAAAAACGGCGCTCATTATATTTTACAGCAGATTTTTACCTATGCATCTACAAATTTAAAACGGGACAATGGTGTTCCAAGTAAAACTCCAATTTTTGTAGTTAGACAGATGCAATAATCCGTTAAGTTCTGCAGCCAGCAAGTTGGGAAAGAACTCATATAATGAGAAGCAGCCCATATCACCCAGTTCCTCTTCAGTGAAAGAGGTGAGCCTGAGGCTGGGAATCCTCACATCACACAGTCTGAACAACTTCCCAGCCATTACTCAATCAGTAAAACAGGATTCATTCATATATAATGTTACCAATTCTAATTAAGAGCTGCCTCACAATTGACAGCTAAGTCAAGTTCTTCTCTCCTACTGCCTGTCTTACAGTAATGACTCCCTTCGTGCTTCCCTCTCCTGATGGGATTGTTTTCTGCTTTTCACTGCACAATTGTAATGTATAGATCTGTCAGATTCGATTTACCATATTGCATTCAAATGAATAAAGCAGCACAATGTAGGTAAGTGGGAGCACGACAGGAATACTGAGCAGAATGTATTCAGAGAATACAGCTCTATTATGTAGCCGATATGAGAGATGTATAACCAATAATCTGATTACTGGTTTTACATTCATTAGGATACAAAGTCGCCTCATAGTCTCAAATAGATGGATCAGTGACAAGGGGGCCGATTTATGGGGCCAATCTATTCAATTCAATGACTTCGTAATGTGTCAGCAGTGTGCAGGTAGACCCGAACATTTTGCTAAGAGAGTTAACATTGTTTAAGTCAAGGCTGATGTTGCCCTACACATGAAAGAATGATTTCCAGTCTTTTCCTCACAGTGAGGAATTCGGCTTATTAATTTTAAACTGGACAAGATCGGTACTCAGTATCAGCCGATACCCAAAGCCCAGGTATTGGTATTGGGACTAAAAAAGTCAACTCTATACATCAAAAGTGTAATTGTCATTATGTGCCATCATTGTCCCTGAGCTCAGCCAGCATCCATCCTACTCTGCTGCTGTCATTAATTCACCCTGAACTTGTACAAACAAGGGTATAAACAATCAATACTTCCTGAAGAAGAGGTCAACCCCACGCCCTCCCTCTGCTAATTAGCTGCATATTGGAGAGTCTTGATATTTTGGAAAGTTCAATCAAACTGAACTCTGCAAAGCACACAACAGGTGGGATCAATATGCGACAGTAAGCAAATGCATCTTGTCCCCTTCCTCACTGAAATGAGTGCGGAGAGAATTCTGGTGTGTCAGCACCTTGGGAGGGGTCAGTACACCTCCCAGCAAAAGAAAGGCAGACAACCGGTAAGATACGAGCAGCCCCACACTATGACTATTCACACTAAAGGCCGTCCTATTTTTAAGGTTCTCTGGCCTGCAGACACAACAGACTCTCTGCCCCTCATATTCTTTATCCATTGTACTTTTGCTGCTCCTGTGTAATTTTCACCTTGCCAAGGATTTATGTAAATCAAGATGAAAAATTTAAATAAAACATGCTTTTCAAGTCCAAAGAAGCCCACAACAAAACAGATAATACATATACAGTTATCTAAACTGCATAATTAATACTCAGAAGATGACAACAGATAGCATTATATGAAACTGTTCATTGACATTGGCAACCGAGTGACAAGACTTAGTAATGCAATACTTAGTAGCTGTATGACTTGTCTAGGTGTGGGGCAGACAAACTGGTCTAAGCCCAAAGAAAATGACAACCTCCTCAGTCTGGAAATGCTTTCACGTAACTGTATTCTTTGACAAGTTTGGGCACGGCTCACCTTCATACAAGCTAGATCTGCCCAGCCTAATTTACACTGCTCATTTGGACCCAGCATTGCCACAGATTAGTTTTGCTGTCACAATAATGAGCCCAATCAATTAGCAATGCCCATCAAGGAACTGGTGTTGGAAATAAGTTTCGGTTATATACATGTGTACAGTACATCATACACTGCTCCTGTAGGTGTCAATGTTTTTTTTCTGTTTTTGCCCCTTACAAATAAACTAATAAACTAGATGAAATAACCCTTGCTGCTGATGACCTTCAGGTTCTAGCTGCAGCCTCACCTGTCCTCCTGGCAGAGGACACCACCAGCCAGACTTACCAGAGATGAGAGAAGTGTAACCAAGCGTTGCTGCCATCCATCATCACATTACACACGTTGGCCTAGTTTAATGTCCCTTTCAGACTTGACTGGGCCACACAGAAACATGGGAAGCAGCTAATTAGTCTATGCCAACAACCAAGGTTCACCAGTCATTTGCCACTTCAAGGGTGAAATCCCTTCCAGAGTACTAATGAGGACTTTGTCCATCAGAATAGTCTCATCCATTACAATGCTACAGCATCTCTATAATGAACAGCAGATTACAGAAGCATGTGGCCCTTCAGTTTAGTAAGGGTTTAATTATAACAGTACTGTATATACAAACAAGGAGAATTCAGTTAGTGTCTATTATAGAACACTTTCACCTTCCAGGGCTTCCGGGACAGTTCTTCTGACCACAGGGCAAACAGCCAGTGAGCGTGAGAAAGGTTACAGTGCTGAGCAGGTGCTGCAATTTGATGGACTCGGGGAAATCGAGCATGGGGAAATTAGAAGAAGAAAGCACGGGGGAGATAGGACACGAACTAGCATATGTCTGGAGATCTAGCAGAGCTTAAGTAAGTCCCTATTCCCATGAATTAACTGAAAAATGCATGCAATCATATAGTGACAAACTACACAACTGTTCATGGAGCACAAAAACACCCGCAGTAGAAAATGCTGCTTTATTGTTGTTCTTGAAGCAATTAACAAAAATGTTAAAATCATCAAGATGTGCTAAGAGATGTTGTAATGGGGTTATCACTATACAATATCCAACATAATGCAGTATAATGACCCACTTTAGTCAGTGAGATGTTGTAATATTATGAGAATGTTATCACTTCAGTTGCTACAGCCTTCAATTTGCACTGCTTATCACCAAGAAATATGGCAACACAGTCTCAGGCTTTGGTTCCCCCATCTCACAAACCTGTCAGCCTAATTATAATGGAAACAGCAAGCAGGATGAGGGAAACTCTGTAGGAAAAAAAATGTCCACGAAAAAGGGTGCAGCTGAACAAATGCACCACTCTTAGTTTCAGTGCGGAATGCTTGCCAGGTCAGCCACACAGCTCCTGGACCATAACAGACATTGGAAAATACTCTGGCCCCTGCTCGCCAAGGTAGGCTGACAGGAGCCCTGTCAGAAGCACGACACTAAAGCCATCAGCATTTCATCACTGTGCCAAGATGACAACACACACTTGTTATTTTGTTTGATGGTGAGAGAATCTGTGACATTTTCACTACACCGCCATGAGATGCCAGCAAAGGCAGAGTCTCACAGGTAGGAATGAGATGTATAGGTCTGCTCGCCATTAAGTTTAAGGGAGTGAGTATGCATCTACATACAGCCATGGTTCATGAGTTAGCCAGTCTCACTAAGGCCAAGTACCCTGTTATAGCACCTGTTTTTCCTCACAATACTACTTTTCTGCGGTCATTATTATTATTATTATTATTATTATTATTATCAACTCTAACCATATGTTTCACTATTTTATGATCAAATGATTCACTGCTATATGTTTTTTTGTAAGTCTACCTTTCACCCTTATCCCCTGCCTAATCACAAACAATCGAGAGCAAACAGCAGTACTAAAAGGGACAGGCTGCTTTACTAAAAAAAACAAAGGATATAATGCTGTAGCAACATGGCCTCTTTTCTGGAAAACAATTCCCAATACAAACAACACAAACACATAGGTGTCACGGGATGTGACAAAGATTTTACTGGACACTGAAGGGCATATACATCAAGGGAAATGCAGTAACTTTGTATCTAGAAACTGGTCAAAGACCGGTTGCCACTGGAGCAAAGTAAACCACCATGCCTTCCTGGCAATACAAGATTGGTTGACTCTCCTCTATTTCCTGTTTATTGCTCTTCAGCCCACTATCTAAAGCTAATCCGAACACTGAAGAAGTGGGCAGTTAGTAGTGGACTGAAGTACTCAGTTGTTCAGCTTATTGGGGATAGATATGAATCTGGTTTAAAGTCTGTGATGTTTCTGAATGCATTTTTGAATGATTATTGGTCCGAGACCAAACCAATGTTCAAATTATTGATGTTTCAGTCAACCTTTTTAAACAACAATACACTCTATACACTTTATTTACTTTATAGTGTTATGTTGCAGATTTTATTTTATCATGATAGCTCACAGCCCCCTAACAGGGTCGTCCTTCCCCAAAATTTTCCTTTGTCCATACTGTTTCCCCTGACTTCAATGAATTAGTTCCTCATGTCTTTTAGTGAAAAAGCTAAAAGGCACTTTATACAAACTGTATAGCCAGTCAGGCATAGCTGCCACTTTACCCCAATCCAGCCTATACTGTATGATAATGTGGAAGGTATACACATGTAAAGTCCACTAGCAGGAACACAGCATGGTATGTGGAGTGAATATTCAGTAAACCAATATATCATTTTTTTAAAAACATCCCATTGACTTGAAATTCTATCCTATCAATACGCCACATATAGGCCTCCAAGAGTGTGTGAAACCCCGCAGGAAAACTCAATCAATGTTATCACCCACTAAAGAAAATCCTTTAAATTGTACTTCATGCCAATTAAAACTGCTTCAGTGTACAGATAGAAATCCAATATCAATGAAAAGATGGTACGGTATAGCTGCTCTGACCAAAGATTATTAAGATTCCTCTCCAGCAGAGGTAGCGGACATGATAATGATAAGATCTGAGAACAGACATGCAGGTTGTCATCATCAACCTCTAGTGTCCTAAACAGCCAATCCACCTTTAGCACCGAAATGCCAGGTCTTATTTTCCATACAGGAGAGGGCGACACACCTGTCAATCATCAGACTCCAAAGTGAAGAATTAAATCACTTATTAGCCTTGCCCACATAAATGACAGCTAGTGTGACAGTCCTGTCATCGTTTCATGTCAAAATGTTTGCTTCTCCACATACAATATGCCTATATTCATACTCAGTCATATATGTAAATGTGAGATCATATATGCAGTAAGAAACCAGTTTGTCCATAACGGGCAGGATTAAATCAATTAAAGTGACAGTATGGACAGGTTTATCAATCATTCCACCATCTTGTCACCTTTCTAGCAGACCACAGTCACAAGCTGACAGTCACTCTCTTATCACACTAATCCGGATGACTTCAGCACTGAGCCCGTGAAGGCAGCAGGGATAAATTAGTTTACTCCTACACTGATTGGATTAAAAGCCAGGAGTGGGCCTCGACCCCCTGGCCCCAAAGACTACAGTCACCAGCTGCTGGGCTTTAATGAACATATTGGTTTAAGTGGAAATAAATAACTTTTAAAAGACATGATTTGATTTCACTTTAGTTCCCAGATCACAAAACCCTAGATTTTACATGTGGAAATATTAACTCATGCTATAGAAATCCCTTCAACCTGTTATTTATAACCCTTTTACAAGGGTTATTTATTCGTAATGACTCAACTCCCATGCCACATTTCAATACAGCAGAATTTTATGACAGCTGACTCAATAGTAATCCTTGGCAGGTTAAATGTGAGTTTTAGAGTCCATAGTCTGCCCTGGGAAGTTGACCAATCATGACTGCACCGCGTTATAGAAGCAGCAGTCAGAGCTGTTGGTCTTCTCACTGCTTGAAACTGAGTTCCAGATAGCATATTTTTGTCTAAAAGACGCTACATGCTTAATGGCAACTCATAGTTATGTGTCCCACTGCAGCTTTATAGACACAAGTCTAGTAACAGAGAGTTCCCACACTGCAGTGAAGGACTCAGAAATGAATACAGAGGCTTGACTGTCACACGGCGACAGGCCCGTGTTAGGGGCTGCAGCAGCAACGCTCCGATGGACGAAGACACAATATGACAGGCAAACAAAACTACAAGCTGGGCAGACCGAAATAAAAAAAAACTTATTAGGGCCAACTCTGCCAAGACACAGTGAGCCGCAACTCTCTCTGTTAAATCACTTAAGGTTTAAATAGGCCTAGTTAGTTTAGAAGAGGAGAGAATATTTCCTCTCCTTGGGGGTAAATGTGTTCTATTGTAATAGTTCACAGTAGGCGACAGCACCAGGGGCTGGTGTGAAGATGTGGACCAAGCAGGTCTATTCTGACAGCCACTTAACCTCCTGGCCGCTCTGTTTCACAAGAAGGAGAGCCTCATTTAATTTCACAAGGCCTGTGGCAAGTGTACTAATGTTGGTGCAAGAGGGGAGCAAGACAGGATGAAAACAAGAGAAAGACAGAAAGGTAATCCACAGAACAAACAGGGTGTAAGAAAAAGAAACACAGGAAGACAGTAAATTGTGTGGCGAAAAGATAACTCAGAGCAGTATCCCTAACAGTGAAGGGGCCGTTCTCCCCTGGGCTGCAATGACTTCCTTGTTCTTTAGCATAAGTCCATCCTGTGCCTCACCTTCCTCAGGCAGCTGCTGTAAAGGCTCAGAGTTCCAGCCGAGGGCGAGTGTCACAGAGGCAGGAACAAGATGGTCAACTATTGCACTGTAGTGACAGTTTCATAAACACAATTACCTTCCTGTCATAGAGAGCATTCTTTAAGGCTACATCTATTGCTACAGGGGCCATGTAATGGACCTGCATCAGCTTACAGGAAACCCAGGATCTCCCAGCTGAAGGGGGAAACACCCACAGGGAGGGGAGAAACAGCAGGCTGGTGGAGAGTCTGACATCACTTAAGTGTGGGCTTCCATGTTTTTATGAAGTCTTGTTTGTGTGTTTGTGTGTCTCGCGCACAACTGTAGTTTTGCTTCTCTAGCTTTTGGGCAGACATGCATTATTCTGAGTTGCTGCTGCTGCACCACCACACAGACGCTGCGTCTGAACACACCGTGCAGAAGCAGAGAGATGAGGGGAGACATCATTCACGGGCTGTCAACCAAACCTTCCCCAAGCTGCAGCCTCTTAAGAGCTGCTCACACCAGATATCCTTGTTGCAGAAGCACAACACCCAACCCCGGCCGTCGGCGATCAGACGTATCTACAGAAATAAACCAACACCTTCAGCGGGATCGCATTCAAAGCCACACACAACAATCTGAACTGCACTGGCTTGAAAAGAAAAATATGCCAGCAAAGTTGAAGGACACGGGGAGAAACATGAGATGTGGGGCATTAAACGTGCAAAAGCTGGGGAGTCTGAAGGGTAGTTACAGTAATCGGCGGGGCAGCGCCAGTGGGCTGATGGGCTCCCCAGAAAGCGCTCCAAAAAACTGCATTGCCTCCGTCTATCAAAGCTCTACGTCCCACTGCGGATTAAAATAACCACACGACACCTGGTTGGTCGGGACACATATCGTGACTCATCGTGTGTCTCACCTCGCCTTGAAGCGCAATCGGAAGAAAAGACATGCAAAGAAAATCTTGAGGCTAGTTAGCTTCACTTCCTTAGCCCCAGCCGCCACCGCAGCTTTCTCACTGGTCCAGCCTGCTTGCCTGCGTGCCTGCCCTGGTCCTACACCTCTCCCTGTGCGCACAGATGTCACGGGACTTACCGGTCTAGTGCTCTGGTGATGTCGCTGTGAAGAGACAACAAGTGCGGGGAGGCTGCCGGCCACCGCTCCGCTGCTCCGGGACAACAGGAGTACTGATCTGCACACTTTCGCAGCCATCTCTGTAGTGAAAGCTTGCCGGGAAGGAGACTGCTGCGGGCGGACCGAGACGCACCGAAGGGAAGAGGGAGGGAGGGTGGTGGGCGGGTTGCGGGGCTGGACTACGGCTTCATACCAGACATGCCCAGTGTTGCACCAGTATGCACAGATAATACACTTTTGCGTTGCCCTAATTCAAAACAAACATGAACAGACTGCCTTCGTCGCAACAACAAAACCATCAATCACCCTGTTACTCTGCGGAAGGTCACAAAAGCGCGATTGCCACTTAATAAATGTATTGGTGTATGGTTGTGATAGGGCAGTGGTGTGTTTGAAATGGGACCAGCTAAATGAGGAAATTTGTAATTGCGCGACATTTCTGTTCACTAGAAATTATCTCCAACGCGTAATCACTTCGCTTCCCCTCTCTACTATCTCCAAGCATACCTCGGTGAAAGAATGCGGCAAGATAAATGTGATGCGCCCTACAGTCACACAACAGGAGATTAAAAAAAAACTTTTTTCAAGTCTCCTGGATTATCGTGATTTTCGAACAGAAAACTCACCCAGCCTTAAATTCCCTGGCAATAAACATACAGTCTGCCTGACCTGTTTTTCTTTCCTTTGTTCTTCGTGGTTATAATCTATAAGAGACCATGCCCATTCCGGTTTGGAGCTGTATACTGGCTTGCTCAACCACATACTACTATAACAAAACGTGGCACTGATAAAGCTGACTCACACTCCAAAGGTTTCCAGCTATCTCAAAACAGACAGACACAGTAGGTCTATAGGTTGTCTGAACTCTGTGTTTGGCTACATCATGACAGAATTGATGTCACTGGACACACCATCTATCCCCCTTTAACTGTGTGTCTAATATTAGCTTTTCCTCCAGTCAGTCTTGTGACTACATCCCAAAAGAGCAGCCTACAGGATCAAATCTGATTGAACTGACAGGTGGCTTTTAAACAGCATGGGCCACTTCCTGATGTACAAGCATGTCTACTGTTTTGGTACACCTCCCAAATGGCAGGAAATGAGGGCAAGCAGTCAAGTAGCCTAAAAGGTGGTTGTGTTTTCTCCAGAACCAACTAATGTAATATGAGGAGTGCTAATGGGCTGTTTGGTCATTGAATGTCAACGGACTCCCCTCGGTGGAATGTAACCAAGCCTGTCATATAATACGGTCTACCACACCTGTGTTGGTCAAGGGAGAAACCAGATAACATAGAGTAACTTTTGAATTGTTAATGTACAAGAGCAAACACATTTTGTAACTTTCACTGTAATTCATATGATGCGGTGGCTTCATATTATGGCTCAAACTTTAGAAATGAACAAATAGATAGATACGACAAAAAGCAAATAGAGATTTGTTTGTTTTGTTGTTCATTGTGCTTGTCTTCTGTTTGTCTGTGAAATTCAGTAGTAATATATCATTGCTCCAGAACCCACCCCAGTTCCTTCTGTACTTCTTCAGGTGCAGAGCATCAGCCTGTGTGGGCGATCCAATTTAAATGCAAATTGTCAGCCATGGACAAGGATCTGCTCAAGGCCTCAAGGCTGCATCGATTCACAAAGCTGCGAATCTTTGTGTGCAGCCAAATACTACCAGGCACTGGTTCACACAAACTGTCATGGTACGGCTGTAACTGTACCAGGACAGCACGCATTTGCACATGGTGTGTCAGCCGTGTAAACATAAGAAGCTGCAGTAAAGTGAAAAATACGTGCAGGTTTTATATTTCATCAAATCACTTGGGTTATGAGCAATAGTATGCTACAAGATTATGTTTGTTCTTTGCATTGTGTTTACAATGTTAAATCAGTGTGATCAGCTCAACAGAAGAAGCCATACAGAGGGTAATTACAGTTGTATACTTACATCAGACCTAATTTTTGGATCCTAATGTGAGTACATACTGTAGCTATGGTATGTGCTACATGATTGCATAATTGGATTTACTCAATATCTACTCTAATTACACAAATAATCCAGTCATATACATATAAAATTTGAAATCAGCAATTTCCTACATATAAAATTACACATACATGTAAAATTTGAAATCAGCAATTTCCTACCATAGTACTGGTGGCACCAAAGTAGTTGAATTCTTAAATATATCTCCAAGCGGTCACTCTGAGTACAAAGTTCATTTCGGACACACACTGATTTTCATGTAAATGGTGGCTCATGAATTACCATTTAGACTTTTCTGAATTCAGGGATTCAATATGAGCATGACAAATTCAAATGAATCCAGATTTAAGAATTCAAATATAATCTCTGCTGACACTAATCTTTTTTTCCCTTTTTTCACAGTTCACCAGCTGTAAAAAGAGACTTCTGTCTCTTTGTAAGACAGAACTGATTTTAAAATCTCTGCACCCATATGTTAAGGTCAGAGATGGATCATCTGAGCAGAGTACAAAAAGAGGTGTGTGTGCATGCCTGTGTGCATACGTGTGCGTGCATGTCTGTGCATGACTGAAATGTCTCCTGCAGCAAGAAAGAGCCCCTCCCAAGGTTCTACAAAAAAGGTAATGCCCAAAGCAAGCATGGGCATGTCATTTCTATTTTGTCACATCACCAGTCAGGTCATGTAAACACAGACCTTTCTTTTCAGACTTACTTTTACACATATGATGGCTCTCAGACACCACCCAGCAATATGCTGGCTGGCTGAAACTGGAGCCTGCCTTTATCTGCAGGGCTTCACCTGAGGCACGCTTCACCATTATACAGAGGTAAAGCTTGTGGAACCAGTTTCACTATAGTTGTCATTCTACAAAGCAATTCAGCCCAGACTTGTCTTGACAGTCCAGTAACTGCTATAGTCTCCCAAATGGACTTATGTTACTTAACTGTGTTCCTAATGTGAGACACCCTCTTAAACAGTGTGACAGAATACTGTCATTATGTAGAATACTCTAAAAACAGTTGAACTGAGGAGGCTCTTCTGCAGGCCTGTCTTATCTCCTGCTCCACCTTTGCACTGCCACAAAAGCAGCATGAATTAACAATGCTATTATATCGATTGCTGCTGCATTGCAGCATGACAGCTACAGGGTATACCTTACCAACAGTTTCCCTACAAGCTCAACCTTCAACCTTCAACTTTCAATTAAGTCAGACTAATGGGAAGTGTTAGAGTCAGAGAGTGAAAACTTGAGTTAAAGTACAACATGTCGATTCTATTAAGGTTTACATGACTGTTAGCTGATCTTCAAGGCCTTCTAAAATGCCAGGACACTAAACCCTACACCACAGTGACAGGTCTAAAAAAACCTCTTGTCCTCCTAAACTATTTAGCAGCTATTCCTTTCCAATATTTGCACACTGTTTATTTGTGCATCCTCATGTGCATATTTTGTGTATTTTAGGTGTGTCCATATACACATAACTGTTTTGAACTGTGTTATACACGTTTAGGAGAATAATAAAATAGTGACGTGTGTGTGTGAATAAGATTTATGGCTGTGAATTAGAGAAATATGGACTGCCATTGTGGACACCTAGGCTATGCTGTCATTATTACTGTTGTGGACCTATTCAAATTCAATATGAAATTTCAATAGTTGACAATTACATATGGTGGGGCTCTTGTGATAAATTGCTTGCATTAATGAACCCTACATTGGAGGACTGCAGGCACAGTCACCTTATTAAAAAAGGGAGGATGAGAGTGAGAGAGAGAGTCAGAGAGAAAGAGAGAGTGAGAGAGAGACGGGGGAGAAAGCGGCATTAAAAAGAGCTTTAACAAAAGATTGTGGGAAAAGATTTGTACAGATAAGAATGTGTACCAGATATATTAGTTTGTGTGTTTACGTTCTGTAACTAAGTAAATCTACCAAAGCAGGATGACATGAAATGAAAAGTGTTTTTGTATACGGCATGATAAGCAGTACCATATACACAGAAGAGAAGTCCCAGACACACTGAGCAAAACCTTCCTCCTCTGGACAGAAATGGGCATTCTGGTCTGATTGCTTGCATGTGTTAACTTATTAACTGAGGTTTTTTGTGTGTCCAGGTGTGTAAAGCGTTCTCAAAAATCTTCAGAGTTCTATCAGAGAAGTGTTGGACTGCTTTTAGTTTTAGGAATATGAGAATGAATAAGAGATGACATAAGTGATTGCATTGTGTTGATGTCTAAAGGTGGAAAGAAATTATTCTTACATTTCTTGTATGTCTTAAAGGACCCAACTGATGTTTGGACTAACTTATCAGTCACTACTTGTAGCAATGTATTTTATCTATCTTTACTTTATTCATAACCCCATTAACATTGATGTATGGTCACATCAAGCAGACATTTGACCTGCACTTTCATTAGATGTGACAAGTCCCTGTAACCTGCAGACCCATGAAAAATTCCCAGTCGACTCAGCAGCTCCCCAGCCTTTTGCTTTCACATTATGCAGTCCAGCCAAATATGCATTCAAGGCAACAATTATAACTAGCACAATGTGAAGAGGCAAGTCATTTAGTTCTGATACATTTTTATGCCGGAGCTCTGTCAAGTCATGTGTGATTGACACCAGAGACTCCCTATCTCCCAGTTCAATTCAGTAATGTTACTGAAATTAATGGGTTGTTTCAAAATCAGAAATAGAATTGCCCTAAGCTGAATTTAAAGTGTATTTCGAAACCTATTTCGAAACCTATTTCAAAACCTATTTCAAAACCTATTTCAAAACCTGCACACAACTGAGATGCTAAATGTATGTGAACCTGTGATATACCATCAGTTTCAAAACATACTTATCCTATTTATATTGTAATAATGACCTTATCAAAAATATTATACACAGGCTACTATGGCCTTTACTGTAGTAATAGTATCAAGGCCCCTTATGCCATCACGACTGTCTTGCAGTTTATGTGTGGGTCAGTTTGCTCAGCTTTTTCATTTTGACTTTAGTTAATCATACCATTTTAGATTTATTTATAGTTTTATATATATATATATATATATATATAT
>JAPMOB010169880.1:0-10129 GCA_029875015.1 Lepomis gibbosus
TCCATCTAGATTCAGCAGACTATAGATTATAAGCCAAAAGGTATAGATGATGTGCAATTACATTATTGTACTGGACTGTTACTGCTGGCTATTTCAGTGAGTTTCAATATATGTGAAAGAACATCCTATAATAAGAATTGTAAGTTATTCTAATAAATGAATATGAGCAGTGAAAAGTAACACTTCTACTAAGGTTAGAGGACTTTATTGGAGGTGAACTGCAGGGGGTCTGAATGTCTGTGGCATCAAATAGTCTATAAAAAGATTTCCAATTCAGATTCTTTCCTCATGTTCCTCTGTTAGTTACGATACTGACACCAAAACACATTTTTTAATGGAATAAGAATGTGTTTAACAACATAAGCCAAACTTCTTCAGTGTTCTCTACCAAAACCTCACAAAAACATTGGCAACAAAGGAAAAAGTATTTCTAAAACTATCCACTAATTTCTGATTTAAGAAGGGCTAAACAAGACCCCAAATCTGATGTTCAGACATTCAATGTCAACTTTTTTATTACAACACAACTAGAGCTGCAACAATTCCTGGATTCCAGCTTCTCAAATGTAAAAATATTTTCTGGTTTTCTTATTCTTGTGATAGTAAATGGAATCTTTGGATTGTGGGTTGGATGAAAAAAGACAGGTGAAGACATCAAAGACATTTTTGACTCTGGGAACGGGATTTTGTAGTAGTGTGTAGTTTGTAATTTTGTTGCTAATCAAGAAAACAATCTGTAGATGAATCAATAATGAACATAATCATTAGATTAGATTGGAATTTGTTTTCAGGACAGTATGTTGTTTAAGCTTTGCATCATGTGCATTCAATACAAACAACAAATAGACAATACACTTCACAATATGTAACAATACAAAATACAGTAGGTAAATGACCGCGCTGTATATGAGAAGGCAACTAAACTAAACAGAGGAGTTCAGAGGCGTGATGGCTATGGGGGAAAAGCTGTTTGTGAAGCGTTTGGTTTTGGTGGAGCGCGGTGACCTGTAGCGCCTCCCTGAGGGAAGGAGCTGGAAGAGGTGGTGAGCTGGATGTGAGGGGTCGGAGATGATTTTCTTTGCTCGCTTTACAGTCCAATGTGTATAGAGGGAAACTGAGGGGAGTGATTTGCCCATGATCTTGGATGCTTTGTTGACAGTCTGCTGTAAGTTTTTTATTTGTTTGGCTGTCTGTGCTACCATGTCCGTGTTACAATCATTAGCCCAAACTAAAATAATTAACATTGTAGGTCTGAACTTTAGGAGGGAGGAAGAAAATAAAGTAATTTAAGGGGAATATTTGATCCTTTACCCAGTAAATATCTTTAAAAAGATACATTTTACACACATGTATGCACTATCTCTCATGTATGCACTGTTGTGTACAAGCTTGTGTCATGTATTACTTGGCCAGTGTGCCCCTTAGATTACTTACTTCACTGGGCAGGAGATTATTCGGTCTGTCACAGATCCATAAGTCTCATTAAAGAAAAGTTAGTAGGAGGTTGTTATAGATCCACTTAAATAGTACACATTTGATTGCTAGAAAGAGGTTTGTACAGCATTTTATATCTACCTAAGTCCAAGGTGTCTTTTTTAAAAGATGAAAATATACTTTTTTGTTTTGATACATTGTGCTACAGATACTTTGTTTTATTTCTTGTTATTTCAGTGTGAAAACAGTATTTTTGGTCCTGTAGAAATGCTGATTTCAAGCCTCTACTACTCCTTGACTTGGTAGCCTGGCCCCAGCCTGCTCCAGAGCAGGTTGGCTGTGCAGTGCAGTTTCCATGGAGATGTTAAAATTGAACCAGAGGCCCATAGCATCACTGATAAAGGGCTGAGAGTGCTCCTTCAATTTTGTTTGCACCTCATATAGATATAGCTAGTACTTATAGTGGGAAGGGATGCTAAAGGTTTTTTTTTTCTGTGTCTCTGTTCAGGACTCTGCGGGTGGGAGAGAAACCAGAAGCTCAGTGCATCAGTCACTGCACCTGCTTCACCTCCTCCATCAGCCCCGTATGCGGCTCCAACGGCGTCACCTATCTCTCCGCCTGCTTCGCTGGCTGCAGCCGAACAGGAAGCTCTCGGACCTCATCGAACATCTCTCAGGTCTTTGTCATAAGTCTTGTGATAGTGACAGTAATCTCACATAAAAAAATTAATTCACAGTCTTTCTAAGGGAACATTATCTACGTTATCTACCTGATTGCATCACAGAAAAACCAAATAAATTACAGATAGCAAGTAAGTAAAAAAGTCCCAGTATTTCATAGTTCTGTCGTCAGCTATCACATGCTGGGCAATCAAGTTTTAGCGTAGTTGTTTCAAGATCAGATGCCGACTGCAGATTAGTGTCTTCTATATTCAAATCACTTGCAGAGATAATTTGTCTCAGCTCAGCAGCACAAAACACCACTGCTGGCTCACCATGACAGTTATAGCAGCCTTTTTTTTCTATATCTACTGTGTTGATACCAGGCTTTCCTTTCAGATGTGGAAAATAACACATTTTTCTTGTAATTCGGCGTCCTTGTTATGGTTCAAAAAGTTTTTGGATGAACCCTCTCATCTTTTTCGCTTCACAGAACCTGACTGGATGTTCCTGTGTATCCGCTGAGAGTGAATTAGCCACAGCAGTTCCAGGGAAATGTCCGACACCGGGCTGCCAGGAGGCTTTCCTGATTTTCCTCTGTGTGATATGTGCCTGCAGCCTGGTCGGAGCCATGGCCCAGACTCCCTCTGTTATCATCCTGATCAGGTATGTTTGTGGATGGGTGTGTTCTTGCAGAATGAATAAGAAAAGGAAACATAGTAATTTATTCAATCTGCTTTCTCCTTTAAAGGACTGTGAGCCCTGAACTGAAATCCTACGCACTTGGTGTGTTGTTCCTTTTGCTGCGACTCCTCGGTAAGAGCTATTAAAGAGCTTTCATCAGATAACACATTAAGTTTGTATGCTATGGGTTGTGGCATTTCTCTCAGTGCCCATTAAAACTGCAAGTGTGTGGAGGTTCTCCAGAGTTGGACATGACTGGATCGACCTCAGATGTTTTGTTTCTTTTATTTATTTCCATGTACAGAACAAACAAATTGGATCAATCATACCGCATTACGCTTAATGACTGGAAAAACAAATGCACATTCAGGTGTGGGGGAGTAAGGGAATTAAGAAAGTCTTAATGCAGTTATATAGAAGCACACAGGTAAACTGTGCATAACAGAGATATATTGTGACATTATTTTGAATGATTCCTGCGTTTACAGAAGAAGTGTGTTTCTCAAATGATTGAAAAAGGATAATATACTTAATAATTCATGTTGACAATGTCAGATTTGGGGAAATTTGCTTATTCTCTTGCTGAGCTGTACCTTCAGCCAGACTTAAGACTAATTGTTTTCCCCTGTTTTCACTCTTTATGCTAAGCTACATTAACCAGCTGCTGACTGTAGCTACATATAAAATACAATAAATGAAGAAATGCATTTCCCAAAAAGACAAACTATTCCATGAAGAATGGTTTGAACGCTAATCCTTTAAAATCAATGTGCAGTTGGAGAGCAGTTATATAACCTTTATGTAATCAGGTGGTCTCACTGAGATCAACATCTCTTTTGCAAGGTAGTCATAGTGAATGAAAAACTAACATGGCCAGACATGTCAAAAGTATCAGTGATAATCACAGATGTCACTTGACAGATTCAAAGTTAATTGTAATTTATAAGGTGCAAAGTAGCGGAAGGCAATCTTACCAAGTTCAGTATTTCAGTATTAAAGTTCAGTATGTCCTGAAATAGCAGTTTTAAAAACACAGTATATGTCATGTCGAAAAATAAGCAGGACAAAGCAGGAAAAGAAAAAGAAATTTACCAGCTAATGATTTGTTATTTAGCCAGAATGTACACAAAGTAGTTTTGTTTTGTTACTTTTCTTGAAACAGAGCAAAGTTTGGGTTCTAAGTCATTGTTTCTGTTTTGCAGGATTCATCCCCCCACCTCTGATCTTTGGTGCTGGGATCGACTCTACTTGCCTTTTCTGGAGTTCTGACTGCGGCGATAAGGGAGCTTGCCTGCTGTACGACAACGTGGCTTACAGGCACCTGTACGTGAGCCTCGCCATCATTCTCAAGGGTGTCGCCTTCCTCCTGTATGCCACCACGTGGTATTGCTTACGCAGGAACTACAAGAAGTACATCAAAAGTCACGAGGGCTACTTGACACCAACTGAGTTTTACCCCTCTCTAACAGACGGCCCCAAAGTAGTCGACAGGACAAAGTTTATATATAACCTAGAGGACCATGAGTTTTGTGAAAATATGGAGTCAGTTTTATAGTTTGTTATGCAAGAAAAGGACAATGTGGACGTTCATATTCTCTCAAAGGAATATTTTACGATTTTATTCTTCTTTTCTTTAAAGGATAAAATAAAATGTTTTTGATAAAGGCACTCTATTTAATGACCCGTAAAGGAGCTCCTCAAGGCACTCCACACCCTCTGTAAACTTTCACAAGGGTCCATTTTAGTTGTTTACGTATCAGCGAGGTGTTGTCCAATGTTGCCCGGTGAATTCCAGTGTTGACTTGGTGGTAGAGGACGACTACAGTACTGTGTGGCTCTGTCCTAGTGGATTATTAGTGAGCGGACATGCTACTACAACTATAGTTGCCATATTGTTTTAGGTCTGTCATGATTCCAGAGGTCTGTGTGAAAAATGACAGTTTCCTCTCAGTCAGTGCACTGTGTGTTCTGTCTGTCTCTCTTTGACAAATTTTTGTCAATTATATGTTAAAAAAAACAAGTTTGGATGCTTCTTCATTTTTCCATATTTAAAAGTTGCCAAGTGTTTACAAACTAATAGTTAATTCAGTTAATGCATTTTATTTCAATGCAACAAGGAAGAAGAGAACAGAAACACCCTGACTGGGTAATTATAGTGGCCTATTAGATGTTTAAACAGTTAGAAAATAACTTTAAACAAGGTGTTTTCATGTCATTGTGCACTGTTCAGTTTCTCGTTCTCTTGCTGGATCACAGGCACTGTGTTTGATACTGTTTAGACTAGACTGTGAAGTCTTGTCTCATAGGTGCAAGTGTGCAATTCATATCTGATATGTCCGTGTTTATTACTAGTTTTGTGTCAGACTGCAGGTTTGTTTTTCATTATAGCAGTTTGTTTCATTTCCATGTTTGTTTTTACATCTGCAGAGTTTCTTCAGCCTAATACGTCTTAATAAGGGATTATTCAAATAAGAATGTTAATGCTGTTTCTTTTGACTTTTGCACCTAGTGGAAGAGCAAAGATGAAACTCTATCTCTGTGTTTGGACATTAACGTAAAAGATATAAAGAGGAGTAATATATTTGTTTAATTAGGCCCAGAATGTTTTATTAGATTGTATTTGAAAGGATAGTATAAATTATACATGATCTAATTGTCTGAGATGTGTGTCTCTTATGTCACAGAAGATTTGGGACAAATCATAGCAATGAAAATAGTATGTTGCATTATTGGGGCAAAAAAATAAACTCTGTGTCTTCAAACTAGGCCTGTAATATCTGGAATAAAAGTTACAGAAATGCTACAGGAGGCTGTGTGTGCAAGGTCAAACAAGTGAACAACACAAGTGAATTTATTCCTGGACATGTATTTGAAGAACTCTCTAACGCAGCTCTGCACACACGGCCTGTTACTCTACTGATCTCTCTGCAGGTACAGTTTTGACATTGTCCCTTTTCTTACACTTTTTGTATGGCAACATATCATTTATTTTACTCTGGAAATAAATTATTTTTCAGAAAACTGTCCAGCGTTGTCGCATTATGTTTGGTTTGGTTTTGTCATAAACAACCTACACAGCACACTTTGTCCAAATAGTCACAAAGCAAAAAAAATTAAAGACAAAATATCACTCCATTAAGGGACATGGACATGCAGAAACAAAAAATATAAGCTGAATGTAAAAAAAATAAATTTAAAAAACTATTATAAATAGCAAACAACACAAAGAGGGTGTTTCGCGTAAAACTGAATTATGACACAGGATAAAAATGCAGTTATTTTAACTTTCCAAAACATGATAACAGCATATGTACATACATACAGACATACATGAAGGATGTGACGTGCAGACTAAATCATACAGTGGTGGAAAGTAACAAAGTTGTACTTAAGTTGGGTTTTTTTCTGCTGTGTTATACTTCTTCAAAAATTGTAAGTAAAACTTTAAATGCAGGGCTTCTAACAGAGTATTTCTACACTGAAACATTGCTTCTTTTACTAAATTCTGAGGTCTGATTAATTCTTCCACCTCTGAAAAGATGGTAGATATCACTGAAAAATAAACAAATAGTTTTTTATATTAAAATTAGACATTTATTCACCTTTTTTAAAATATTGTATTTCTGACAATCTCACGTCATCCAATAAACTGTTGCAATTTTTCGACATAGTTAATGTATATAGATTCAAAAGAACCAAAAGAAAGCATAATACAAGCATGATATGCTTGATCTACTGCACTTATAGAGTGACAATATTTTCTATCAAATACCCATCAAGCTTCAAGCAAGTATTTAAGCACCATAAAGGAAAGAGCAGGTTGTTTTAAGCTGGCAGTGTCTATTCATGGCTCATCGTGTATTCCCAATATTGTACTAAGTGCTTGCTCAGTAAGATGTGAAGTATTGACCCGAGAAATTAATGGGCCACACAAGCACAAAGAGTTCTCATTTTGGTTCACGCAGCAGATTTACAGCTTCTAGTTTAGCTTTAAGATGCTAGCATCAGTCACTACTCATAAAGGAGCCATTGAAAATTTGAGAAGTTGTAAAATATATAAAAAATAGCTAGATATTAAACCATTTACTGTATATATAGTAAATCAAGTATGTAAATATTTAAGCAATTTTCAACAACAAAAGCCAAACAAAGATTGCTGCCATCCATCATTCTGGCTTTTTTATGCTATGCAATGTTTTATTGTCTTTTAAAAAACTGTAAAACGTTCATCAGCTTCCAAAGTAGCTTAGGATGTTAATTGATATTGATATATACAGATATTTAATAATATGGCTCAGTAGGCACTGCTGAGGAAGAGTAAATGATGAATGTATTTCCCAAATTTAATTAATCCAAAGTCTGTGGCAAAAGTTGGAAGAAGATCTCACGTTTTCTGAGAGTTTGTTCCAGATATGTGGTGCAAAGAAACTGCATGCTGCTTATCCGTGTTTAATTTTTGACTGGGGCGACAGTAAGCAGACCTATCTCAGACCATCGAGAGGTCTGGACAGTTCATAATGGCTCATCAGATCAGCAGTGTATTTTGGCTTAAACCAGTCATTACTTCAATTCAAAATCAATTCTTGGACTCACAGGAAGCCAGTGTGAAGATCTGAGAACTACTGATTTGATCCACTTTCCTGGTGAGGAACTGAGCAGCAGCGTTACAGCAAGCCTACCAAAGACAAAGACATGGGCAAATTTTTCAAAATCCTCCTGAATGTTGATACATTCTTAAGGTAACAGTGGGCTGATTTTGCAGTTGTGTGCTTATGTTACCGACAGGTTTTGTACCATCATTATATTTAGCTGTGATGTAACATCACAATAATGACATGGACACATTTACATTCTATAAATATACAGTGAAAATATACAAAGCAGCCAAGAAGCAGCCGAATACTGCCTCATTTTTGAGAGTGATGACCATTTCTAGGCAAACATGACCATAAAACATAAACAGAGGATTGAAAGCTTTTTTTCAGCCACTACATTTCCTGATGAAAATCTACTGTTAAAACATTATGATAACTCATCATTTTAAGAGCATCTATTCAGTGTGCAGGCACCTTTTTCTTGAGATTGGTTTTGCCTTTTTTGCCTACGCACTTGATATCATGTTGGGAGATGCAAACATAGCCTTATCAAGCACTACATTGACGGTTTAAGTTTTGACTGCAACATTTTGGCAATACTGCATGTGAATGATTATTTAAATTTAAAGCGAACCACATTTCCAAGACATGACATTTCTTTGTAGCCAACAATCAATCACATTCCCAAAATATTTCAAGAGGTCGCCCTCCACACTTCAACAAAGAAAATGTCACACCTGCACACAGCCAATTAGAGGCTGCCCTGAGTCAGGGGAGTTTGGTTTATAATGTTTATTTATAGAGCACTTTCAAAAGCCATGTTACAAAGTAGTTTAGTGCATGTAGGTACTCTATGCTGCTTTTACCCAGTGCACATTTTATGTTCTGTGAATTTGCAGATTGATCAGAGAAGTGTGCACTTGATGTTTTGTAATGAATCACAATAATGACTTTGTTTCCAAGTCCCAACAACTGAGCCAAAACCAAAGCTTTTATTTCAGAAAAAAACATCCACAAAAGGAGAACAAACATTTATCAAGGTGCCATTTTAGCAAGCCATCTTCTTCAACCATTATCAAATACATCAAAATACAGTCTGCTGGACTGGACTGGATCACAGTTGCAAAAAATCATATAGCTCTCAGGTACGAAATAAATAGAATATAGCTTTATTCAAAATAAGCTTAGATAAGCAAAATAGCTTTAATCAAACTGTTGAAGCTGCCACAGAAACTACCTCTTAAGAAAACATGTCAAAGTTAACGGGTGAATTTAAACATAAGATGCTTTGAAAAATGAGAGAGTATAGTGTGTTTCCGTGTGTGTGTGTGGTTGTCAGGTGGTTGTAAAGTCTAATAATAGTCTATAATAGACACTCTTCAACAAGACTAAAAAGCTTGTATATGACAGCAGCAACAGTATCAGCAGCATCTGCCTCAGTTTACAATACTCTCTGACACACACCTCACTCCTGATGCTAGTCACATCAAAGACACACAAAATGCAACTCTGCGTCTCCCGCATAAGTATCCTTATTGAAAGTCAAAACACAAAAAAAAGAAACCAACCTTGAAACAGAAGCTGCTGCAGGCTAGAGTTTTCTCTTTTAATCAAGAGGCCTCAATTAGCCTAATGGGTGCTTTAAAAAGACGAACTGTTATACAACAACTCATCTAGCTATAAATCCTCAGTGGAGAGCTTTGACTTATGTCCTTCTCATACTGTTAGTGAGAGGCATATATGTTTCAATGAATATTAATCTAGTGGAGTGAGTTCAGCCTGCTGACATTTCAATTTCCATGCTTGGTGTTTCAACAATAGGATCACAAACTGTTGAAGACAAATGCAAATGTGAGATTTTACAATAGACGTTTAGCTTCCAATCACTTAAGTATCTATAAATGCAGAATATATAGTTTTAATACTGAATCAGCATTAGACAGTATTAGATACTATTACCATGGTAAATTTGATTATACGTCTTGTCGTATTATGTGCACTCTCAAGCTCCAGCTGCACTTTTCACTTTATGTAAATTAGCCTTTTATCCATGTCTCTGCAGTACAATAATATATGCATGTAATTTCAAACAGACAGAGCCACCATTTTACATTTGCTCTGACTAATTAATGCTTGATTTACACTCAAATGCCAATTAACCATGTGTTAACCATGTTGTCAGCTGCCTTGCTTGTCAGCAAAAAACACTATGACACAGTGTAGCTAAAGATGTGAGTGAATTTATTTTAGGCAACTATGAGGACTGACAAGCAAACCTGGGCATCTTCGTGGATCATCACTGGATGTGGATGTATATGAAGGGAAAGTCCTAAAGTATGATGATGCAAACAATGAATAAATATATTATGTAATCTGTAGTTTAATTATTGTAAAAACTAATTTTATACATTCACTGTTTACTTTGGGTTATTTTAGGTAAAGTGCTGACACAGCAAACACCAAAATGTGGCTACAATTATCTCACATACTATAGTTAATCACACTGATAGCTTCCAGTGCAGTTAATGTAGCTGTTATAATTAAAATGGCCACCACACTCAAACATTTGTAACTTATAGATAATTAAAATGTTAACAGGTGTTTACTGAATGTTTAATCACTAGTTAATTAAGCATCAATTAGTGAACTCTAAGGTAAATTGTTGCTGCAAGTGAAATGGGTCTTTGTCTTATAACTCAAACATTTATGTGCTGGAGGTGAACGTTTTAGCAGGATAGTGCAAGAAGCAGTAAACA
>JAPMOB010169984.1:0-20744 GCA_029875015.1 Lepomis gibbosus
AAAAGTGTAGCTGAAATGCTCATTAGCAGAGATCCCAGAGATATGAGGTTAATTGTTAATTAAGGATGTGATGACATGCCATGAAATCATTTCAGGGTTTCAATTTTCTCTGATTGGGTGACAGCTGCAGACTCATTAAGCTGATTCAGTCCTGTTGTTGACAGTTTCTACCCTTCTCCTCAGACATGAGGCAAAAAACTTCTGTCTTAACAAGACTGCATGTCTCAGATTCAGCCTTCTGGTGATGTTTTCCCCTAAAATAAGAAGAAAAAAAAACCAAGTGATTCTAAATGAGACACTGTAGACTGAAGAGCTGTGTTCCATTTTCTTGAGGACTGATGGAGTTAAACTTGTTTAGAGTGCAGTTTCTTTTCTTTCGGGAATGTAAAAAAAATGAGTACTAGTTGGTTGAAGCCTGTCAGATTAAGGTAGAGTGTTGCATTAAGATGAGACGAGACTCCACTGCCAGATGTTTATTTGTCGTCTGTTTAAAGGAAAAGAAGATTGTCAGAGCAGACACTCTTTTCAAAATAGGCTTTCTTTCTGTTTGTGTAGCAGGGTCATTATACGAAAATGTGCCATTTCACATTTTTAATTTTTGCTTTTCAAAGTACTGTTTTCAAAGTCTTTAAGCACCTTTTTGAATGAAGTAGATCCCTAGCTCTAAGAAAAACATGCCATGTCATCTCATGCAATAAGAGTGTTTGTAAAGTGGGAATATTGACTAGTTTACTTATATCCATAGATGAATACGTTCATTTACAATTAATACTGTCATATTCAGCATATTCTGTTTTAAGAAAAAGTTATGAAAACTATATAATAATTTCCCAATTTCTTTCCATTCCTGTCTTTTCTACTTAACTTATACCATGTGTGGAATTCACAATTTTATTTTCGTTTTTTAAATTATATTAGAATATTGTACAACTAACAGGGCTGACACATCAGTAACAGGGTTGACAACAGTTACTGTGTTGGTCATAATGCTTATTATATTTGTATTATATTTTAATTAATCATAACTAATTAGAGTATTTTGGAGAAAGATTTTTTGAGGTTTTTGCATAAAAGTTGATAGAACTTTACGATGATACTACAGATGGAACTGTGAATCAATTGTTTAAAACATATTAAAAGTACTTTGCAAATAAATGTGAATCCTTCTCTATGAAAGCCAAGACGGATTTAATCGAGGGCAACTAGACTTAGTTGAAGAAGCTTGAAGATTTTTCACCTCATACCCAAGGGGCATCTTCAGTTCTAAATGACTGGTGGGGAGTTCCAGGTAATTTGCCCCTATGGGGTCGTAAACAAAATCATTGATACTAATTAATGGTTGGTGATCCTGGCTATTGTTACAATGGTCATTAGGGTCCACGAGGCCAAATATGTTGTTCAATCTTCTAGGAAGATATGAAAAGACAGCATTATATATGGGGGATAAGTGGTTTCATATATCCACCTCTGTTGAGAGATGGTTTCTTTATTCTGGTGTAAATATCCTCCTTTACTCCTCTTATAGATAGCACTTTCAAACCATGTCTTACCTATCCAAATAGAGTTATGGAATCACAATGCATTTGTCCTCCTTGCCTTTACCTCTCGTGTGAAAGATATCAAGAACAACAACATGACTTTTTGAGTATGGCGTACACACTGAAGAGGACAGAAACTACCACATTGGAATATACAGGAAACCCACGCGCACAGACCAGTACTTACTTAATACTACCTCTAACCACTGGAGCATAAGCAAGGAGTTGACAAAACTCTGCACCACCAAGTTGATAATGTACCAACAAGTGCCCAGGCCGAAGAGAAAGAGCACAAAAAAACTGAAGGACAAACTTAATTGTGGACACTCTAACTGGACCCTTGTGAAAAACAGCCACAAGATCCAGGAAGAACTCTAACACTGTGGTTGGTGAAGAAAAGAAGGAAAAATGCAACATCGTCATTCTACACATGTCAGGAGTATCAGAGAAACTCCACATCCCTGTGTTTTTCAAACCCAGCAACACCCTGGTCCACCTGAAAGATCCCACCCCCAAACACAAGAAAAGCAACATAGTGCATGCTGTTGAATGCAGAGAGGATTGCACAGATTTGTATATTAGGGAAACCAAACAACCATTAACCAAACGCATGGCTCAACACAGGAAGGGTAACTCCTCAGTTTAAGACTCTGCAGTTTACCTAAACCTGGAGAATAAGGAACACTCTTTTGAAGGCAAAAGATAGAGAGGACAGATAGTTTGAAAGAGGAGTGGAGGAGGCTATCTACTTCAAAGTAGTAGTAACCATTAGTAGTAACCATTTCTCAAGAAAGGAGGATGTCTACCAAACCTATCCCCTACATATGATGTTGTCCTTCATGTCTTTGCCAGGAGATTGTAGGAGTGAAAACTTGTTTATGTTTGGCCTCAGCTCAGAAACTTCTTAAACCAAGTCCAGCTGCCCTCAATTAATGCTTCTTGGGTAAGAAAAGTATATTTTCATGTACAGTGTTATGAAAATTAAATGTTAGACTCACTAATATGATAAATTCCAGGACAAAACACAAAAACAAATCTACCTTCGTAACAGTAACAGGGTTGACGAAAAATGTTATTGCCAGCCACTACTAGCCTTGTGGTAAATGTCATGACACCACATGGTGATCATTCATGAGAGGCTTAAATGTTGTTGTACATGTACATTTAAAATTGCCACTAAATTCTTTTTTTAACATGTGTTTTTGTGGTAGCAGGGTTGACGCAATGAGCTCGCCCCCCTTCGTAAGACATTACATAACTCAAAAAAAAATCCATTAAAGGAGGTGACAATTACTTGTCTTTTATCATAAACTTCATAGGCAGGTGATGTCACTTCCTGGAAATTATGCAACTTTTGGAACAGTCCATTAGCTATGAAGGGGAGTTTTCATTAAAAGCAACAGTGTTGACAACAGCATGGGGACCCGACTAAATTGTTGTGTTCTTTGAAATATTTCACACATATTAGGAATAAAACCCATTCATGAGTAATGAAACAACATATGAGGCTTTATATAGGTTTATGTAATGTTTTGTACAGTAGTTTGACTTTTTGGCCACAATAGCTAGAAGAAGTAGAAAAATCATACTGAGGGACAGGCCATTTTCAAAATTTCTGCAAGATGCATTGCACAAAAATTTGGGTCCTGGAGGTGCGTTCCAGTAACAAGAACAGAATGGATGACTATGTTGTTCATGGCTTTCATGCACTCTCTGTAATAAAACATTTAAAAGCATGTCCATCAGATGGGGGACCCTGTGACCAAATCTTACCAAATGGGGGTCCATGGTCTGATTCGCGTCAAATTAAGAGGCCCTTGACGTGAACCACTGGTTTATTGTAAAATAACTATACTTTAAACATGACATTTTATTCAGAAGGAAATATAATGATTCCTGATTATTGAACTACCTCATTCTTTTGTAGTTTTTTGTAAAACTGCACTGTAGTTTTTGGAAAACAAAATTATTCCATGGTCATTATTTCAAATCAGAATTTACATTTGCTTTAATCCAAAGCGACTTACAATTGCTATATAGGTCAGAGGTCGGACACCTAAGTGTCTTGCTTTGCACATTGGTGTCTCTGAGTGGATTCAAACCTCACCCCAAAGGCATGTGTTTTATCCACTGTTCCATCACCACCCCAATTTAGTGAATCATTCGTCTTTTCTGTGTTTGGTTATGCTAACAGGACTGTAGCTACCAGTGAGGACAGCACACAACACACACAAGCCAATTATTATGTCCTTTAATCTCATTCTCTGAAATGTTCTATTTATGTTTGTGTTGAATACCAGGTGAAGCACACTGATGAGTTTGTCTCGTGCCTAGAAGAAACCACCTGATCCTCCAAACACTGTAACCATGCTAAGTAAACTGTGATGCTCTCAAGCAAATATTTGGCCATTTTAATTGCTGCCTGCTTCATTTTGAGCCACATCTCATTTCCAGCTGCTCCAATGTTTTTTCCCCCACTGCTTCAGTGTCGTCTTTATATCTGATCTCTTACTTTTGTATTTACCTGTATTTTTTTCATTCATGTCTCCTTTGTATTTGTGATTTACCAAATGAGCATAAGTTAATCTAACATTATGTCTAACTTGTATTTACAAGTATGGTGCAGCTATTAAAACACAGTTTGGGCTTGAATATATCCCTTAGTGTAAAGATTATATAGCTCTAATAAAAAAAATAGAAGTTACCAATTAATTAAAGAATATCTATTATATGTACAACACTGACATACAATCACCTTATGAAGTTGTTGCAGCAAACATGTTAGCACAATACTCTGCTGTAACATAATGAGTATTTACACATTTAGCAGACAGGGAGCAACAGTAGTATGTGATTGAGAACTGTGTAAGTCCAGTAGTCTCAATTAGCTCCTGTTTTGGTGTTCGTCAACCCTTGAAAAAAATATCTGTCACTTTGGCTGCTAAATGCTCCACTGTGGTCACCAGCTAGTCTCTAACTGTGTCTGTCTGCTGTTTGGTGCTGAGCCGGTCGAGTGCAGCAGCCTTTTTGTTGAAAACAGCTGCTTGTTGTGGTTGATGTGGACCGTAAAAGCAAAATAGTGAGCTGTAAGATGCTGAGGAGCTCCATGGAGCTAAGGGGAACTGGGGAGTTGGTAGTATTTCGATACCTCATTACACATAATCATTTGATCAATTGTTAATATGAAAAATAATAATTAGTGCAGCTTTCTGCTGCTTTGTGCTACATTAATACATTTAAACTTGGCCTCTTTATTAGTTGGTTACTTTGTTCACAACACATGGGATGGTGATCGGGAGGTAACGTCCGATTGAGTCTGAAACAACGTGATCGGGCCCGATTTCCGATCTCGTGATCAGATCTGGACATCCCTAGTTCTTACCCACAATTCTGAGAGCTCAGTGCTTCTACAATGAGCTGCATCAGACTGTGACAGTAAGGGCGATGGACGAGGGCCGCAGCTCAGAGCGCAGGTGTTTTCATTTGGCAGACAGAGCAGGCCGGCAGATTCTCTGTCCGTCCTTCCTGACAGCATCTGGACCGAGTGTGCAACCGATTAGACCAAGTGCGTTCGTCGCCCAAAATTCCTGCAGGCCAATCTCGTGACATAATAGGAGTGATGAATGAAGCTTGTGGCAGAACTGGAAAAATAAATGAAAGTAATTTGTGTTTTCTTCTCAGTGACATGCATGTGAGGGTGGACTGCTGGACAGGGTGAAAGAGAGTTTAGGGAGATTTGTCTGATAGATCACAGCAGCAGAGCAGAGAGGGTGGACAGCAGGTAGACAGCCCTCTGTTGTGTGAGGTGTTAGTGAGTCAGACTCTGCTGCGAGTAAATCCTGTTGTCTCTCATCTTAGCTTCACTCACTACATTGGACCGGCATGTATACACCATGTATCAGAGCAAGTAAACACAACAGCAGCTGGTAAAGCGAAGACGAATACTGAATTGTCTCATCTCTCTCTCACACACATACGGCTTATTGTCATGGTTCTGCAGTGGTGGGTGTGTGTCTTACATGTTTCCTGCTTTACTTTGTTGTCTGCCCAAGTGTCTTTGTCTTGTTCTACTTCCTGTGTATGTGCTCACTGATTGTCTTAGTGGTTTCACCTGTTTGTGATTGTGTTTATCCCCACTTTGTTTAGTTGTTCTCTCCTGGATGTTTTGCATCCTGTGTTTCGTGTCTCTTGTTTTCTCTTGGTTGCGTGGATCTGACTGTGAAATGACTGCAGACAGCAGCAGAAAAAAGAACCATTTTTTAAACTTGAGACGACATCTTTGGCTCACAGACTTTGTGGGAAAATCCGATTGGTTTAAATGAAAGAGTGAATGCCCTCAGTCAGCTGGAGTTGGAAGCAGGGAGCAGACACAAACAGAGAGAGGCCGACAAAATAATAAATAGAGCAAGCATGAGGAGTCTTCCTGATCGAACTTTAGCTAAGCTTCATTATTTTTGCCAATGTAAAAATGTGTAGAGAGAAAAAAAGGCTTCTTGTTTTGTTTAGACAAGTCAAGTATTTTAATACATGACAAATATTTAGAGAGTCTTCACCCTTCCTAGAATAAAGAAATAAATATGTAGACATCCCATCATCCTCTCCACTGTCCTTGGGCCTCTGCTCCTGATATAAAGAGACTTACAGCTGTGCAGTTAAACATGTTCTGGTTAGTTGGTCTTAGCCACAAAGTCTGTAAGAATTCAATTCTTTTTAAGGCACATGTTTAACTCAGCCGTGACACAAGTGGTGTTTGTATTTAGCTCATTCATTACTAGTCACTATCGGCATAGTGGCCAAGAGGCAAAAATCCCCATTTGAGTGGTGTGTGCAGCCACGCTCTACATCAGCAAACCTTACCTCCCTCTGTCCTCTCAAGGTCTTCTGCTTAAATTTGCTGTGCCATTACTGCACGCATGAAAACATTCAAAATGACTGGAAAGCAGCCTCTCTCATCACTAATACATTATTAAAGAATACATCATTGCTTATACATCAATACAACACACAATAAGAAATCACCTGCGCTGCTTGACATTATTTAAAAGGCAATTCAGCCTGCAGGGGCCGGTAAAGGTGGAGTAGTAGAGACCGGGCGTGGGTCTCAAAATCGGAGAAAATAATTGGTGGATGATTTATGCATTTGTGCAGAATCAGATGAAGTCACAGATATACTTTAACAAGAATACATATTCCCCCAAGCCTGGTGTGTTAGGGGACATGTGAGAGTGTGTGTTTGAGTGTCCATGTTGTTAAGTGTCTCTGCATGTGGTTCCAGCCTGCATGAGTGTTTGTCTGCTATCAGGACCCAGTGGTGTTCTCACAGTGTTGAGGAAGGGGTTTCCCTGTTCCCCTCAGCATTACACAACTCTGCTCAGTATCCACACTGCAGCCTGTCATGGAAGTTTTCCCACCAGGGCTGCAGTGGAACACTTCCACTCTTACCTCTATATGTTGAGTGTTGTGCTGATGGACCATATCCTGTTCGGTGGACACAGGAACAGGCTGAGCACAGCGGGATAGTGAGTTTGGCATCTGAAGTTATGGAAGTAAAGTATTGAGTGTTAGGGTCAGTGTGTAAAATGATCTAGCTCACAGGAAGTAGATTATTATGTGTCTCCAGCAGCTTGTTTTTAAAGATTTTGAGGGTGGTTAAGCCTAAATTGACAGTTGACAGTGTGGTCAAAAGTTTAAATACATACGTAAAGAACACTTACAGTATATCGTGGCAATCAAAGAAATAATTTTCCTGTGATGGAATTAGTGAGACACAAATGTCTTTGTCACAAAAATATTCATGCGTTTGGTTCTCAGTTTGGTTTTTTAGACACAACGAATGAGCAGAAGAACTTTTAGTGATGCATTTTGGTTTGTTTGAACCAAGAGGAAACCCGAGAGGCTGACCAGCTCCCCCACTGGTTTTGGAGCACAACAAGCAAAATATAGGCAACTAAAATATACTGTCCAGTGCAACATGTTTAGAGGTTTATGGTCTTTTGACACTGTGAGTCATAACATGATATCGTTACTGGATTAAGTAAGCAAGTAAGTAATAAGTATTTATGGTCCTAAAAATTTTGGGGACCCACCAACTTTTCCTCTTCTGCCACCATCAGGTCAGAAAAACAACCCAGACTCTTCCAGAGAGTCTGTCCAAGTGTCCTTGAGCAGGTTGGAACCTTCCATGGCCTCTGCCATCAGTGTGAGAGATAAGATAAGACGCACTTGTTGATCCCTCACTGGGGACACGCACTTGTTTCAGCAACTTCTGATCCAACAAAACACAACAGACAGGAAAGTACACATTAAATAAAAATAGAATAGAAAAATGCAAGATATAATAGAAATAGAAGAATAAGAATAAAGGTTTTGTGGGTACACTATACACAAGTTTTATATACAGATGTGTGATATAAGGAAGTAAATAATTAACCTATTTAGCACCTATATACAAGAAGGGTCACAAAGTGTTTTACAGTAAAAAAACAACAACAAACAAATAAAATAAATATACCATCAAATGCCATATAAATCTAAAGAATGCAAATTTCTTCAAATAACCATAAAATACCCCGAAGATTAGGTGTTTTCTAAAAGTTTGTACCGTAGGCTACCATGTAGAAAATGGATGAATGTGTAAATATGTGAACGTTAGCATGTGTTGTAGAGCGCTTTGAGTGGTCGCTGGAATAAAAAAGCGCAAACAAAAATGCATTCCAATTACCATTTAGTACAAAATTACCTAATTTATAATAAACAAAAGTCAATACTGGCTAGTATTGCAAACGTAAAGCTTTGTAAAATGCAGTAATACTGAAACATGTCCATAGATCTAAATTAAAAGAGAGCGAAGGGTCAATTGGGGTTCAGCTCCTTGGAAACTACTCCACTGCACAGAACTGGATAGCAGCATACTTTGGCAAAGCAAACACAAGTGATGTGATACTGAAACAAATATTTGAGCAGTATGATTGAAAATATTGGAAAACTGGCCCCAGGTCCGAAAATGCTGGAGTTAAGCTGTGGGATGCGCTGCACTTAATCTCAATCACTGTATGCATGAAATAGAAAACATGTTAGTGAGTCCTCTGAGAGCAGCTGCATGCAGATGTCTGGCTGTAGTGTATTTAACAGGTACAGTATAACAGATTTTGCAGAGAGCCACAGCAGCTGTAGTTTTCCCGCTCTGTGCTGCTGCAACTCAGCCTGTGTTGACAGAAGATACTGTATGAATGCTAAAATTCACCACTGCTGGATCCTAATGGACTTGGTGATCCCCTGACTTTCCCTCTTGCACCAGCTCTTTTGTTTTTAACCAAATACCTGCACAACTAATAGCATTACCTCTCTGGGAATGTACTGCATGTTGTCACACAGTGGGAATATGTTGTAAATGCAAAACAGTATATAAAGCATCATATACCACTGGCACTACATCCTGCCCAATCAGTGCTGTGCAACTTTCAACAGAGATGGGAATGATATGAGATGGCTAACTCATTAGCATTATATGGGCAGCCATATGTACCTCACTAATGTGCATGTTTTACAACTGACCAAGTCTGAGTGCAGAGTTTAAGTGTGTCTTTATTGGAAATATGCTACTTCAAAGGCTTTTTGAACATCAGCACTAAATACCGTCTTAAACATCACACACCCTCAAAAATCCACAGATCACTTGTTGTTTTTCAGAGAAAATGTCAGAGTGGATAATCACATGGACCTAGAGGCATTAGGGCTACCTGTTGTCCTGTTAGGGTAGAGTAAAGCATTTTAGAGTTAGGGCACGAGCATTAATGGATCAAAAGGTAGACATGTTGCTTTTGGCATACTGATCTTTATTAATACATAAGTGGCTTTTAAAAGAACAACATTTTATTGAGGTAAGTCACTTACTCATTACACATTAAGTGTAATTTATACTTCTGGGTCGAATCGACTGCGTAGGTGATGGCGTAGGCTACGTGGCTACGCAGAGGCTACACCATCGCCTGACATGTACCTCTATAAAAATGTAACTACATGTCGATGCGGACTGTAAGAGCTGTGATTGGTCGGCTGGGTAGCCTTGCAATGCCTCCAAGCCCCGGAAGGAAGTGCCCCGTGCTGTGTAATAATTTTTACTAGCGGCCAAAACAGCGGTTCTAACACGGTGGATCAATATATCAATATGTCCCAACGAGACGGTTGTCTGGGTTGTCTGTTTTTTGGCTGTGACTCTTATTGTTGCTATGCCAACATTATCTAGATATCTGTATTTGTGGAACCAGGGGAACTTTCATATGTAGCTCCTCTACATTATTGTTTTGAAGGTACTCTGTGGAACTGATGATTCCAATTCCAATGATGTCTTAATGAATTTGCAGAAAATAAAAACTGACCTTTTCCAACCAGTACCTTTACTAGCAAACTGTGACTCTTAAACCTTGGCCCATTGGTAACCCAATGTTTTCTGCAGTTGCATCACAACATAGCTGTTTTTTGTTGTTGTTACGGCAATTTGCACAGTATTACTTGGGGTAAGGGGTTAAGGGGTTCTATGAAAGAAAAATACACATAATACATACATAATACATACATAATGCTCTCACTTTAGTCTGTAACTTTAACTTTAGTCTGAATTATTAAGTAGTAAAAAACCTTGTGATATTGAAATTTTACGATAAGTTCTGAGTAATGCTTGCCATAAGGTTAGGCACTCAAGCTGGTGATTAAAACTTAATTTATATTGCTTCTAAATGTTCAACTTTTATTGTCTTTTCATTTTGATCTACTTCTTGGTATGTGCAGAATCCAGCCAGCTAAGGCTAGCTTTTCGTATTAAATGTCTTGGCGTCTGGTTCCTGTTTTTTCCATGAGTTGTCTTGGAAAGAGCCTGGACTCAGATGGTATAAGCTTACCTTTGGGGAAATGCATATGAAATTACAAATGCACTGCCAGCATCTACACATGTGATTTGCAGCACTCTAATCGGTCGGATAGTTTCGGTTTTCAGTGAGGACAGTTTATGTGAGCGGAGAATCGTTCTATTTTTCCCACCAAGCCCAACCTCCGCTCTACATTTTTCTCTGCTCTCTCACACCCCCTCCTCATTCCATCTGTTTCTAATCAACACTCACTGCCAAGACCGAGATACACTTCTCCCTGAGGCATCAACTCACACACTGAGAGAAATTGTGAGGCAGCATGTAAACTGGACAGTGAGAGTAACAAGATCCAACTGGGGATGCTTACGTGACTTTGGTTGTAAATCTTATATATTAAGTACCATAGGAAAAAGGATACCAAAATCTCTAAACACTGTTTCCACTGAATAAATACAGTCAAATCCTCAAGGCTTGGGTGTATAGTAACAAATGTAATCCACCATCTTATTTGTCACTTGACTTGATTTAGCAGAAACAGCACAGGTGGAGCCAGTAACAATAAAGGTTAGTTCATTCTATTTGGCAATTCTAGTGAGTCATGTCAGGGAGCCAGCATGCAGAGTGCTGCGGCCCTAGAATTGGCATACTGAAATGTATCCTATATCAAGGTTGGTAATTATTTGCTGTTCCTGCTATAATAGGTCAAATGTCTGCAAAGGTCTATAACATCCATTAAGTTCATATTTTGTACTGTCTAAAGGCGAACGCATGAATCAAATCGCTTGTCAGATTGTCTAAAATCGTCTGACATTCTCTTTTTTTCCCTGTCATCCGAATCAGACAATATGGTCCTTAGATGGATGATGTTGGTGAGCAAATTTTTTCTGAAGTGTTATTATTCAACCAATTGTACACAAGAAGTAAAATCTACTTGGCAGGTGGCATTGAAATATCCAGAATGCATCCTTACCGCCCACAGGGTGGACTTTTGCCCTTTGGACACTCAATGAACTTTCTGCTTGGACCCACCCTCACCACAAACAATGACATTTCCATACAAGATGCAGTAGGCAACTAGGAGGTTTTATTACAACTGAGGTCTGAGTAAATGGTTACATTTATTTTTGCTTTTATATAAAGCACTTTCCAGGTTTTTGCAAAAGAGCTACGCAATCTTGGATTTAGTGTCTTGCCCTAACAACACTTTGACATGTGAACAGGAGGAGGTGGGGATCACCAACCCTGTAATCAGTGGACAACCCGCTCTACCTCCTGAGCTACAGCTGCTTCACCAACATTTTGAGGTTCCCGCACTCTCAGTTTTACCACCGAATAAAGTGGTTCAGATCTGGTTACACTGTTGGCTTGTGTCCAACCTGTCAGATTGTCTGACTGTCCATGTTTCTTGCTCCATCAGACATTGTTTTGTTGTGTTCCCAGACTCAACTCATTACTTTGGTGAATAAGTTTTCCATAACTGATAGAAATGGTGGCCAAAACTATTGAACACCTGAGTTGTAATAAACCAGCATGTACCTTTAATTTTTGCAGGACATTACATGCTACCAGTAAGTGTGTGGCATTAAAGTGAGGACGTGTTTGTTGTGGTGAAGGTTACAGTTTTCTCTGGTATGTGTGAAGAGTGTAAGGAGACACCGCGGGCAGAGGAGAGAAGGCTGTTCTGCTGGACACTCTGACCTCCCGGCCCTCTCAGGAGAGACTGCCATGCTTCTCTCCTTCTGCCCTGATCTGGAGGTGAACCAAAGCACTTCATGCGTGAGATAGGGGCAATCTGCTTTCAAAATAAGGTCGAACATGTGATTCATTCTTTGCTTTTCCTGTTCCTGGGTGGAAAAGGGTAATTCAAAGGTTAGTTCCCAGGATGTTGGTCTGTGATGCTTGTTTACAGTGGACAGTTTTACGGTTCGCCTTTGTCTTCGCTTCGCTAAAGCTGACTTCTTTTTAGTGATGCCTGTGTCTTCCTAAATCCCAGCAATTACTTATTTACTTACTATTACCATGGTGTTATTTACAATAGAAATAGTGAACAAAATTATTAAGTTAGACCCGAGTTGAAATATATTGGAATTATCCTTTATGAACCCTTTTTAATATGCTAAATATTGTCAGGCAAACATTAAAAAAATGTGTCATTAACACACTATGGTTGTGGCAAAGCCTTGTTGAACTGTATTAATAGGGTCTTGTGATGCTCACACTGCAGCACTGCGGATGAATTTCTCCCTGTTGCTTTTGGCTCAGAGGGCAGTGTTGCACTTTGCCATGCCTGCTGTATCACTCAGCTGCCAGACCCAGCAGTGGCCTCAGATCATATGAATGGCCTTAGCTGAATAGGTTGGCAAAGAAGACCACCGGGGACAAACTGACACCTTTTGTAGAGAAGTTAAGAATACGGTGCCGCTGTTGTGAGAACACTGAACACAGTCCTCGTCTGTGAGTGATCTCTGGTGTTTATACCATGCCTGTGCTAGAATACCAATGCGCAGTGGGCCAAACATGGAAAAGGAAAAGACCTTTCAGTCTCGCTGAGCTGGTGAAGTAAACAGACTGAGATTCAGCAAAACCTAATATCAGCTTTCTGGTGGTCAGGGCCATCACCGTGCCATTTACATTGCATGAAAGTGTTTTATAAAGGCTCGAATTGCATAACTGGAGTCTACAGTTACTCCCAAAACAGCTATTAACTTTGTCATGCTACCAGTCTTTTCAATAATGTGTAATATATGGTAATTAGAGACCAACTAAAGAGGGTAGTGCTTTTACTGGTTAAAATCAGGGTCAATTTCTCTTCAGTTAATGTTGAACACTTTAGCGTTTAAAGTCAAATGGAAGAAAGAAGACAGTTGGCAGTGGGTTTGAGCACTCCCCATGTTACTCTGTGATAGCTAAACAAACACAATAGTGAGTGTGCAGGGACTGCCTGTTAGTGTGTTTTCATCCTCCTATTTTTTGAACATCATCAGTTTGCATCAAATGCATCAAATCTGTGTGGACAAGGAGACTGTTATGTTCCTCACATTAATTGGTAAAACAAACATTACTGCCATATTACCATTGTTTTTCCATTGTTTGAGGCTTGACTGGCGTCACCTTGTCAAGCCCTGTTCTCCTGCAATGGTTTAATTGCATTCAACCAGCAAGTTAGCTAAACTTTCAGAGTGGCATACAAATCCCAGTCTCACCAAATGATTTAAAGAGATATGCATCTTAACTAACTAAGGTTGCATAGCCAGGGCTATGTGGGGGTTTGTTAAAAAAGGGGGGGGAGCATCCTTTACCAAGTGCAGAGGATATAGCCTTCTGCTGACGTGCTCCAGTCAGTAGTGCAGCCCAGAACTGCACAGCTCATCTCCTACCAGCCAGCTCTCAAATGTCAGTTAATGTATTTCATGGGAAACACCACCCCAGAGGCCTGAGGCTTCAATGCTGTTTCTACAAATGTTTCCAAAAACTCACCTATCTGCTTTTGGAAATTTCTGAAAATAGCTGCAGTAACATTTTAATTCTGTAAAATAAATAACTATGAGTGAGGAGAATACGTATTTCTCCTCACTCTGACTTTAACCTTGGTTCTGTTCAGAATAGTAAAGATAGTCCTGGCTGAGGCCTTGTTTTGCTCTTGTGTGGATGACATCTCTGCCATGCATTACTGGAATGTGACAACCTGTTTATTAGTCACTTGAGACATATAACTTCCACATGGTCTTATGAGCTACCACGACATAACTTGGACATATTTGGAACTGCTTACATCATGGTGTTTGTGGAGGAGTCAGAACTGTCTTTGGACCTGTGTGACATGTCTGCTTAGATTCATCAGTTTTATCGTGTGCAAAGCGACTTTTAAGTGTTCAGCAATTCAGATCTTAGGGAACTACTGTTTTCAGTCTCTGACAATACATCCTTTGTGCTGGAAATGTCACACTTCAGGCTCTTCCTGTTAAGAGTCTCACACAATATCCGTAAATTTAACAGCTTTTGATGGTCTGACCTTGGAAAACAAACAGAAAGCTCATGTCTGGGGCTACGTGGTGGAGCTGGGCTGGGATTTAGGAGCAGCTGTTTCTTTTCTGCCTGCGGAGTGCAGAGTGAGTGTTGAAGCTTTCAACTCTCTGCCCACCCTGGCCGAACACAGGGGAAGGGGAGGGGTGAGGGGGAGACAGAGTGAGGGGAGCTGCCAGTTAAGCCCAAGGTGAAAGGGTGCCACGGTCCTGCAAATGGAAATGGGGCGCTAACACTCAATCTGACTCTGTCAGTCAGGGGGCGAGATATGCAGTTTGGATGGGTGCACTGTCTGACTCAGGCCTGCCTACTGCTCCAGAGACAGAAGCCCTCTGTTGCTCATTTGCCTCTCTGTCTGTCGTTCTTTCTCTCTTCCACCTCTCACTCTTTCTCTCAGTTTCCAGTCTTCCCATCTGTATGTGATTTAGGCACAGGCTCAGGGGAGAGGCAAGTCTGCTAGGAGAGAGGAATCAGGGCAGGGAGGGAGGGAGAGAAAGGGAGGAAGTCTACACAAGTTTGTTTTACAGGACTCAGCCTGGGCCGGGACTAGGCGCAGTGCCGCATCTGGAGGTCAGAGCAGTGGAAAAGTGAAGCCAACGTGTGCAGCCGTGCAAGAGGAGCTGCCCAGAGACTTTCCTACAGCCAGGAGACACTGACAGAGACACAGACAGAGAGGGGGGATCAGTGCTCCACTGGGCAAACACACAAATATGGCTGCTAAATCTCTGTCCTGCCTCTGCCTTCTCTGCATCCTCTCAGGGATTTCCTATCCAGCTTGTGCCGCCAGGCTTGGGGAACAGCAACGATCGGTGCTAAAAGTAAGACAGATTTGGTTTTATCTATTTTTGGCTGGTAAACTGTGCATGCTAGCACAGCTATGTGTAGTTTCTGACTTTTTCTACCTACTACACATGTATGTAATGAGGCTGGTAACTACGTACACAAATGTTACGGTGAAAACTATAAAAGATGAGGCAGGTCTTTTTGGGAGGGGATTTGTTCTGGCTGACTGGAGAGCTCTCAGAGGACTTCTATGTGTCTCTCTGGATGTCCCAGTGGTCCTGCGTGTGTTTCTGCGTGTGTGTGTGTTTGTGTCATCAGAGGTACCCCAAGGCGAAAGTTCACATGGGCTCTGAGTTACTGTCTCCACTATTATCATGCCCCCCCTGCAAGTTCCCTAATGGAAACCAGCTGCCAAATGTTGAGCAACACCCCAGAGAGAGAGAGAGAGCACAATAGACAGTAAGGGCATGAGAAGCCATACAGAGCCAATGTTCCCTTGGCTTAGTATAACTATAAAGGAAATGAGTTTATCTATTTTGATTTAAAGTTATAATCTGTATGACTGTCATCATATCTAACCCCTGTTTGAAGTTTTTATGGCCAAAACATTTTCCATAATTACCATTCAATGTGGTTGCATTCCGTAATGGCTTTTTCCACATGATTAAAACTGTGTACCCAAGCAGAAAAACTTTACAGGAAACGATGCATCGATGTACTGGCCAAGATGCAGGAGACGAAAGCCAGTGCTTAAGCGGAGTTCTGGTAATGCAGAGGACAACATTCTGCAATGGTTTCACAAATACCGTGTCGAATGACACAGCTGTCTTTTTTTGTCTTTTTTATTACAGTAACACTGCATAAGAAACTCTGTCAGCCCACTGTTTGTTTGTGTGGAACTACAAACAGATGCACCTTTTGCTCCTCTGTTTGTTGCTCCCCAGTGGTCAATACAAGTGTCATTTTGAAGACTCTATGAGCTATTCTATTGAAATGCACATATTGCTACCACCAGTAGCAAGTTTTGCAAAATCAACCAATACAATCTATCAAGTTTATCATCTAACACAGTCTCACTACAAGTGTTGTGTTGTAGATTATGTATACACCTCTAGATTTACTTGAAATTTCAACATTTCATAACAATACTGGAAGTAGTGTCCTTACTGCGGCAGGGCGGTGAGTAAGGGTGTGGAAGTTGTCGGGGTGGATGAGTGTGTAGGGCATCTTTCATGCAGGAGACTGGAGTTCACATCCTGTTACAGAACTATACTTGCCCTTTATTTTTTTAATAAATATACCTGCGATCTTTCCCTAGCTTTAACCACATTTATTAGTTGCCTAGCACCACCATATTTTAATTGCCATTTCCCTAACTTTATTCATACCATGGTTGCATGTGAAGATTTTATAGGAAGCTACAATTTTTTAAATGCTGGCATTAAAGGTAATGAAGCGTTGTGCAGAGTTGTCCAAGATTGACTCTTGTCAACCAATAGGGTTGTTATTGTTTACTCAGTTGTAAGTGAAACACCAAATGATGTCTAATAGATGCCTAATTTATTTATCTATAATGAGAATGATTGGTTGATACTTTCTTTCAGTTTTGATATCATCATAGTCATCACTGTTTCACATGGGTTAGCTGCATGTAGCTGCAAAAAAGTACAACAAAATGTCAGACCATGTATAAACTACATCTTTCTCCTCTTGCAGAAATGTTCCATTACACTGTGACTGTCCTTATGTGGCTACTTTGGATGCTTTTGGGGTTGATTTGTGTCCATTGGCCGTATAGAACTGAACTAGACAGCCTTGATTCTTGGCAGCCAATCAGTGTGAAGCAACATCCTGGGAAAATGGGCTTTAGGTTAAAAATGTGGTATTAAATCCCCAAACTTAGCAGTGCAAAATCAGTGCAATTTAAACAGGTATTCCTTGTTTATTTTCTGTTGTACATATTTATTTCTCAGTGTTTTTCTGAGTTGAGGGTCCTCTGAGAGGAGCCCTCACCCTTGCAGCCAGACTGTCTGCGCACAGTTATTGAGTTACGATGAGATTCCCATGACCCTGGATCTGTAATGTCTTGAGGATGTTCAGAGGAGTTAGCATGAATAAATCCAGTGTCTGAACCCCTCTTCAAGGTCAACTCTAAGTACAGCAGCCAGCTGCAGTTGAGAGGCAAAGCGGAAATGAGACTCAACCTTCGAGCTTTAACATTTAATCTACTTAATTCTCTCTGGGAAAACTCTGTCAGCAGGCAGATGTACATAACTTCCAACACCACAACAACCAAGGACACAGGCGTAGGACCAAGTGCATTTGAAAGTTACACTGAAAAAAATTATGCAACTCTTTTGTTTTTGCACCCATTCATCATGAGCTGAACTCAAAGATCTAAGACTTTCTCTATGTACAAAAAAAGGCCTATTTCTCTGAAACTAAAATCTATTTTAGTGAGCACTTCTTCTGTGCTGAAATAATCCATCTACCTCTCAGGTGTGGCATATCAAGATGCTGAGCAGACAGCATGGGTAATGCACAGGTGGGCCTTAGGCTGGCCACAATAAAAGGCCACTCCAAAATGTGCAGTTCCATCACACAGCTTAATGCCACAGATGTCACAAGTTTTGAGGGATTGTGCAGTTGGCATGCTGACTGCAGGAATGTCCACCCGAGCTGTGAATTAAATGCTCATTTCTCTACCACAAGCCTACTCCAAAGTCGTTTCAGGGAATTTGGCAGTACATCCAACCGGTCTCACAACCGCAGACCACATGTAATCACACCAGCCCAGGACCTCCACATCCAGCATCTTCACCTCCAAGATCGCCTGAGACCAGCCACCCGGACAGCTGCTGGAACAATCAGTTTGCATAACCAAAGAATTTCTGCACAACCTGTCAGGAACCGTGTCAGGGAAGCTCATCTGCATGCTTGTCGTCCTCATTGGGGTCTAAACCTTACTACAGTTTGCTGTCGTAACCAACTTTAATGGCACTTTGAAGAGGTGTTTTCTTCACGGTTAAATCCCGGTCTGTACTGTACAGGGCAGATGGCAGACAGCGTGTATGGCGTCATGTGGGTTACCGGTTTAGTGATGTCAACATTGTGGATCGAGTGTCCCATAGTAGCGGTGGGGTTATGATATTGGCAGGTGTGTGTTATGGACAACGAACACAGGTGCATTAATTGATGGTATTTTGAATGCACAGAGATATGAGGAGATGTGAGGAGATCCTGAGGTCTATTGTTGTGCTATTCATCCATGACCATCACCTTATGTTACAGCATGATGATGCACGGCCCCATGTTGCAAGGATCTGTACACAGTTCCAGGAAGCTGATAACATCCCAGTTCTGGCATGGCCAGCAGACTCACCGGGCATGTCACCCATTGAGCTTGTTTTGGATGATCTGGATTGGCCTGCCAATATCCAGCAACTTCGCACAGCCATTGAAGAGGAGTGGAACAACATTCCACAGGCCACAATCAACAACCTGATCAACTCTATGCAAAGGAGATATGTTGCACAGATACTGACTAGTTTCTGGACCCCGCCAATACAGTGAAATTGCACATTTTCAAGTGGCCTTTTATTGTGGCCAGCCTGAGGCACACCTGTGTAATCCCTATGCTGTTTGATCAGCATCTTGATATGCCACACCTGAGAGGTGAATGGATTATCTCAGCAAAGGAGAAGTGCTCACTAACACAGATTTGGACATATTTGTGAACAATATTTGAGAGAATGAGGCCTTTAGTGTACATGCAGAAAGTCTTAGATCTTTGAGTTCAGCTCATGACAAATGGGGGAAAAACAAAAGTATTGCGTTCATAATTTTGTTCAGTAAACCAACATTGTAGAGATCTGTCCGTCATAGAGGCTTCCCATCCCCACACACTCTGCAGAGAGAGGGCATGGCCACAGTGTGTTGACATTGGACAGCACTTCTCTGCTGAGCCAAATCCTGTTTTTGTGCTTGATACCAGCCACAGTTGTTCAGCGCTGTATCGCAGAGATAGAGCCTCATGGTCTGTCCTGTAAACATTCAACACTCAGGAAATACAGTGATAAATACTGAAAATCAGAGCAGAGCATTGGAAGAGGCAACTTCACATGAAAACAGATAGAGTCCATATAACATGGTGAATATCATCTTTGTTCTCCGTTGTCGTAGGCACAGCCGGAGGCCCGCAGAAATAGTTCACATTGCTGAGTGTGGTCATAGTTGGCAGAAGGTTGCAAATGTCAATTAGTAACCATTTGTTCAAAATGTGGAGGAATACTCCACATTATGTCTGTGTAAGTGCTAAGCTAGATTTAGGACTAGAGCCTAGCTTAAAAACTAAGTTCAAGATGAAACAGCTCTGCTAAGAGTAAAGCTCACTAATGAACATGTTGTATCTCGTTTGTTTCACTCAGTGGTTCTTAAACTAGGGGCCATGACAGGGGAAGGGGGAAAATACATTTATGGGAGAAAATATACAAAAAGAATGGTGTTTTCAGCAACAGTTATTCGCTAACACATTTTGGGAGGAAATACAATCAGATATCTTGGCTTGAAGCAAACAGACTCCAGCTTCACACTTAATGACAGACATGAGATTGATATCAGTCATTTAATCTCACTCCCAGAAAGAAAGCTTTTGAAGATTTTTTTCCAGAAATGCTGAACTATTTCTTTTAGGTCTGGAGCTAAATTTACAAATGCTAGCGATTACGACACCAAGTCATCCATACATGGGCAGAAAAATGCTATTTCACCAGCTGCCGGGTGTTTACTGGAGACGCATTCCTCTCATTTTAGAGAGTTTTTAATGAGTCCATGTCCTCAAGACTATCTGCTGCATCTCCCTTTAAGCCTCAACTTTCTGTCCCCTGTGCTCCTCTGTCTATACACTCCACAGCTGTTTGTCACACTGCAAATAGGTCTGAACCTTTTCAAAACTCTTTTAAGTGGCTTTACAAATGGTAATACTTCAGGATCTCAGTGGTTTTCCCATAAACCATTATTACTCCTAATGGCTTTAACTACCATTTGGGGCCAAAACTAAACTTGCACCAAACCTATTTGCATCTTTAGCTGCATTTCCAGGATGTGTTTACATGAAAAGTTGACACATTGAGAGTTTTTATGGGAATAAAGGATGGGTCTGGTATGAGTGTATGTGAACTGTGGCTCAGTAGAAGCCACAAGAAAAGGGCCTGCAAGAAGAATCTGTGTCGCTGTTGACAGGATGTTTAAGATTAGCTACAGAGGCATGCCTTTGTCTAACAGCCCATCCGTGAATAAATCAAAGGAAAATGTGAATCATTAGTAAGCATACAGAAATGTAATTCTGTGGAATGTTCCATCATCTGGCTGTTCTGGATGGACAGCATCAATGTCCAGTTGACTGAATGGAACAAGGAGGTCAAACTATGAAGGTCTTACAGAGACTGCTGCAAACAAAGAGCTATTGTACGCCTCACTGAATGGTGCTGCTTTAAATGTTCAAAGATTACTATAGGGTTGTGTGTGTGTGTGGGGG
>JAPMOB010170034.1:0-13942 GCA_029875015.1 Lepomis gibbosus
TCCAACTGGCCCTTTGAGGGTAACCAAAATGCTTATGCGGCCCGTGGTGAAAATGAGTTTGACACCCCTGCTCTAAACTATCTACTTTGACCTTTGCTCGAGGGAAGGACCTACCTATAGTGGCCATCCTAGGCAGGTAATTAGAGTGATTGGGGGGGTACCAGCCCCACAGTGTCCAGCTAAACTAAACAAAACAGATGAAGTCGCATTGCAGGTGCAATAGTGCCTACTGTGCCCTACTTCTCCACAGTGGTTGCATGTGGGCGACCATCTTGGTCCCACTAGAGCCTGGAATGACTCACGGGGGGCCTATAATAAAGGTTCATGGGAATTAGTAAATCCCAGATTATTTTTTTTAATTTTATATATCCCAACTTTTCTGGCAAAGGGTTTTGTAATATCTCCTTTCTCATAATATCATCCAAACTTAACTGTGTTTAACAAAAGTTATCCCTACATTTTCTGTTCCTCCACTTGCAGCAGTATGAACACCTCAGAAGGCTATTCATACTCAGAGAGTGACCATGATCTTCGTAACAACTGCATTCAGGATCCCAGTCAGAGTCACCTGATCGATCCACAGTCCTGTCCTATATTATGTGCTGTTTTGTCTAGGTCAGTTAGGTATGTTAAATAAGCTCCGAATCTTAAAGAGAGAAATAAAAATGGATCACTCTTTACAAATCTAAAAATAAAATAATGACTAATAAAAGAATTGATTTCACAGGCAACACCACAACTCTCTGGGTTCTCCTGCAGTACATAAAGCTAAGGACTTTGACAGACATGTGCCTCCTGAACCTGACCCTCTCTGTCCCCACAGGGGTAAACCGGGGCGAAAGTAACAAGGCGATTTTCTCAGAGCCTTGACTGCATTTGCAGTCCAAGCTGTAACAGCAACTTCAGCACGCAACCCTTGATGGAGCTGCCAAATATCGCATGATTTCGTCATCGTTTCCCACGGCTGTCTTTGGAAAATGTTTTCGAGCATGGCAAGTAAACTTCTGAAGCCGTACTGTTTTTCGAATTACAAGTTGTGTGTCTCGTTTCATGTGCCACAGTAATGATTTATCTACAGGTTATATAGTGCTTTAACACTCCTTGAAGTTTGTCCGGTCAGAGTTTTTTAGTGTAAAAATAAATCGTGTTGTTGATATGTCAGGAATACCTGTCGAACAGTGACCACAAGTGTTTCTTTTGTCCCGCTGCTAATGTGGTGACTTTCTCTGTGTTGCAGCATGTATTGAAACAGGTTTATGTTATATTATACCAACAGATTATGCCAAGAGTGAGGGTCCGAAAGACAGACAGAGGTCTGGTTCAGCCAGATGTTTTCATGCACATTTTGGAATTACCATAAAAACAGCTGGACAGAAGCATGACATTATTTTGAAAATGTATATGTTATGAATTTTCATTTTCATGTGTTACTTTTGACCCAACTGATGGGGTTTAAAGTAACAATGTGCCAATGTTTAAAGTGAAATTATACAGAAGTCATTCTACATTTGTACAAAATACAACCTGATATTGATAGACCACACCTGTGAGTTAATGACAACATCAAAAATATATCACTGTCTACAACATAATCTTTTAAAATCAGGTTTTTCAGAAAATTGGTACTTTCGCCCCTGCTCTCCCCTACTGGCTGTGTCCCTGCCCCTCTGGGCCTACAATTCCCAGAACATTCATCATGCAAGCTGATTAAAGTCATGTTTAATTTGTAGAACACAAAACAATGACAAATTACTCATATCTTCATATTAAAAACTTAAAAGTGCATATTATTTTTTAAGCCGAGAGGTGCAGATAACTAATTAGCTAGGGAAAGACACTTCCTCACACAATAACCTTTTCTCTGTGGTATTTCTGTTAAGGTGTGAAAAGTCATGATTAGGCTTGTGCATTTACACCCTAAAAAAACACTGCATCTGAAATGTCAAATGTGTAAGTAGGTATGTCTCTTTTTTAAGCATTGTGTTTACCTTGCAAAGTGCAAAATGAAATAAATGGTAGTGCAAATACAGTGCAACTATGTTGGACCTATTTTAATGCTCCACTGTAAACACAAGTAATGTATAGTTTTTTATAACGGGGAATATGTTCTGCCAATAACCATGGTCTGCTGTTCTCAGATGATGTGTGAAACTGCTCCTGTGTAATGTCGGCTGTATGAAGAACCTCACTGAGGCGTGTAAAGCCTGACAAATGTCATCTAATTTCACATCCTGTTCTTACTTTGCTTCCCCATCTGCTCTGCTGAACAGCTGGGTTTCTAAAGCGGGACTTTGTTTGTGACCCTAATGAGTGTGGAGCGCTACCTGGCCATCGTTTGCGCTGTTGCAGCCATGCAAGCGTGGAATCTTCGCTATGGAATCACAGCCGGCATCACTACCTGGGTTGCATCTGTCATCAAGGCAATGCCTCAGGTGATATTTGCCTCTTTGGAGATAAATGCGGATGACAATAGCTCCCAGTGCCAGTCACTGTACCCAGAGGACAGGCAGCAGTTTTGGAAGATATTGCAAAATGTCAGTGACAACAGCTGTAAAGCTGAAATTCACCATAGTGTGTGTGTGTTTGTGGTGTGCTGGGTTCCCTACAATGTCATTGTTTTCCTCCACACCCTGCTGCTGTTTGGAATCCTGGACACCTGTGAAGCTTCAAAAACCATAATTTCAGTCATGGGCTCTGCTGATCCAGTCATCCAGTGCAATGTGCTGACTCCAGAACAGCAGATTTCTTTCAACTTCCAACTCACCTGTGTGATCAGATTATTAAAAATGACAAACACACCTTGCTTCTCTGGTAGTGGTGGGCGCATGTGTGACGAGCCTGTACTCCAGACACACGAGAAAGATGGTTACTTATTATAAATAAGCACGTTTTACTCTGGTGATGGTGGGTTGAGTGAAAGGATAGTAAGTTGGGTGAGAGGATAGTAAGTTAGCTGCTTTTCACCCAGCAGGCCAGCGTTCAGTTACGGCGAGAAACAAGATTGATTTTCTAAAATAAACTTAAGTAGCATTAGCTATGTTAGCTTCATAGTGTTAGCTAGCTAAATGATATTACATATACTATGTAATAGTATATACATATACTATGTAATAGTATATGTATATGTAAATGATATTACATATACTATGTAATATCAATATACTAGTTTAAAAGACATTGACAGTGCCCCCATAGCCCCATAACATAACCTTCACAGGGGTGTGTGACTAAAACTAAGTAAGTGGTTGTATGCATGTTGACCGGTGAACCCAACAGCTCAGCCTCTCGGACGATCTGCTGGCAGCTGGGTTTCAGCTTCTTTGTATTGCTGCTGTCTCCACGTGTCATGTCATATGGCGTAAGTCAGCTAATTTCTAAAACGTATGTCCGGTCAGGAATTTGAAATTGCTGTTTGGGAGGCATGGACAAACACCACTGGTGGTGGGGCAATTCTAGGATATGCTCATATGCGTTTGGAGGCAGGTGAAAACAACCTATGTTGTCGTTTAGGTTGGAGGACTTGTGTGTGATGTAATTCTTTTTTTTTCATTGAGTAGAAAGGTGTCAAATTGTGTGGTGTGTGTGGTGTTACGCTTGTGGTTGGTGCTTCTAAGATCTGTAAAATGTTAGGCTTTATTTTGAAATTTCATTAAGCATTTATTCAATGTGTTCAATGCATTTGTAACTATATTGTTTTTTAGTACAATAAAGAAAATAAAACCTGTTTGCTCTTTCCTTCCTCCTTGTACTAAATGAAAAAAGTTTACATCTTTAAACTAAATTTTAAACCACTGATCTTGCGTTTATGTGTTATGTGTGTGAAATGTCACAAGCCTACCCCATCACCATGCATGAGATGGAGGTAATGAAACCATTTCAGCGAGCCATTCTTGGCAGATTATTATTATTTGACAAGAAGTGCGCAGAGCAGAATCCCCATGTCATATAACAACAACCTACTTGACTAATGAGCCAGTATTTGGTCATACTCGCCTACAATTTAGCTACTGACTGAATCAAAATGATGCATAAAAATGTAAAGGTCTGTGAAACACAATAGTCACGTCTCAATTTGAGCCTTAGATATTAGTCAGAGCCTTTCCCTACACAGAGAAAGTAATTTGCTTCTTATACACTGTGTTGCTTTGAAACCACTGTGAGTCTCAGCAACACTGGTGGTAGTGGCAGTCACTTCCTCCAAGCATGAAAGCACAAACATGCACAGAGAGATAAAGCAACGTAATGCTTAGAGGTCATTAAAATGGTTATAGCCAATGATATGTGGTAAGAGGAGGGAGTAGATTTACACTCACTTCTGGTCATAAGAAGAAATAAGTGTTCGCAAAAAGGGAACATTGAAAGCCAATTCATTAATTGCAATTGTTGAGCTACCATAATTCAGTCAGCAAAATTACTTTATTAATGAAACTATTCAGGACAGTGTGCAAACAATACCATGGCTTTTGGAGGAGCTAATGACTGTCACTAAGACATTTTTTTAAAACTTCAAGTACCGCCCTTTTCACCTACATAATACTGCAAAAATCAGGAACATCCTGTCTCAAAATGATACGGAAAAGCTGCTTGAATAAGTCCATTATGACTCTTCAGCTGATGTTAAATGCTGTGGCACATGTTCTGACAGGATCTAGGAAAAGAGATCATATTCCTCCTGTATTAGCTTCTCTACACTGGCTTCCTATAAAATCCAGAATATAATTTAAAATCTTTCTTCTTACCTACAAAGCTCTTAATGGTTAGGCACCTTCTTATCTTAGAGAGCCCTTAGTACCTCACTACCACATCAGAGCACTGCGCTCCCAGCGTTGTTTGTGGTTCCTACAGTCTCCAAAAGTTAAATGGAAGCCAGAACCGTCAGCTATCAAGCTCCTTTCCTGTGGAACCAGTTCCCAGTTAGGGAGTTGGCTTAAGACTTTGCTCTTTGATAAAGCTATACTTAGGACTGGCTTAGCTGAGTCCTGAGCCATCCCTTAGTTATGCTGCTATAGGCTTAAACTGCCAGGGTACTTCCCATTACTCACTGAGGTCCTCTCTCCTCCTCTCTCTCTATCTATATGCATTCTTGTCCCGTAAATGCATGTTACTAACTTGACTTCTTCCCTCTCCCATAGTCTTATGCTCTCGTCTCTCTTTTCACTTTCTGCAGGTGTTTCTGGATCTGTGACCCCGGATGTTCTTAATCTAAGCCTGCAATTAATACGGGCTGATCAGAAATTGACATATTTGTTGAAAAACTACTCACAGAACAGCCTCAGAAATGAGCTTCAGAAAAAATATTGTTTTTTAGAAAATAGATAGTGACCAATTATACTCTGATGACACTCCTACTTCTAAAAAGTAGATTATCTGCATCGGATACTCCGCTAGCTGAGTACTTTTTCAAACCTACTTCTGACTTTTTTAACTTTTGTGATGTTACAAAAGCTGATTGAGCAGCTAGACTGGAGCAGATGTTTGTTTTTCTCAAAGTGGGACGTAATTTTCTTTGTTTCAATGCATTTCCTAAAGAACTTACAACATTTATTTCATGTCTTATGCATTCATGTTCATGTTGCTGATAGATAGCTAACATTCACATTTAAACAGCTAACAGTATTATACAGGCTCAAAGATGGCATCCATGTAACATTTGTTATTATAGCAATACCAAGGGGGAACCTCCTGGTCTGAAACTTCAAGCCAATATGGAAGTGTCTTAAACATGCATTCTTTCTGATGGCAAGCAAGGGGCGACGCAACAGGTTGGAAAAAGAAGTCCGATTGTTTTGGAGTCAATGACAAAATAACCTACTTCTTACTCAATTTATTACCTCAGTAAATGCTTTCCTAAAGAGTTTATGCTCTCAACAGCTAGTTTCAAGTCTTCTTCAGAACAACATGTTATTTTTTTTTAATTATAGGAAGATTATGATTAGTGGAAAATTGATAATAAAGCAGGTTGTGCTTTAGGGCGAGGCTACCTTGTGACTGACAAGTTGTTACCACAGCGACCTTTCATACAGGATAGATGCGAATCGCATCCACTGCATTGTGTACATTTAACCAGTCCCTCGAAGATTGATTGTTACGGCCTAAAATGTCCAATTTCGCAGAAGCTTTTCTATAAAAATTGTGATGAAATTTGTGATGTTTTGGGGCGATTTTTGCAATGAAATTGTGGGATTAAGTGAAAACTGCAGGGTAGATGTGTGTCATTAACCAGTCCCTCCAGGATTTCGCAGACCTAACCCTCACCCTAACCATGCACCTTTAAACCAGCTTACCTTACCTGATTATTTCAGTGCTTGCAATTAACTGGGATGCAACAGTCTGTGTCTTAGTGATCTGTCTCGTCTGACATCCTCAATTCTTTTCTTTTTTTTTTCATTCTGCTCAGTGTGTCATTCATCATTTCCTTTATCTGTGACCACAATACAAATGCAATGCAAAGTTTTGCAAAGCAGTTTAACTCCCCTCTTTGGTAAAGAATACCAGTACTGTTTTTCACTGTCCTTTAGTTAGTCTTCAAATATGAGATGTTGGTGTTGCTGCGTCTTGTAAATAAGGAAATGACAAGTTGACATACTACAACGCTTTGCAGGAAAAAATTAGTAAATTGGTAAAGGTGATCCGTCAAAATTGCAAGCCATGCTGAATTCACTAGGATTTGTTTGATTTGTGTTAGTAGTTGCAATCTCCGTTTTCCTTCCTTTTAAGAACTTCAGTCCTTTCACAGTGCGTTTTCATTTCACATAGGTTAATTTAACACAAAAATGTCTTGTCCAGGATATGGTTGACTAAAATTGGTACTTTTTTCCCAGAAAGTACGTTTTCTTTTAAGACTGTTTTTGCTAGCCATAATTTGCATCCTAATGTTCCTTGTTTTTCTTGTTCCAAAAAGACAAGATGTTACAGCAAAAATGCTAAATTGGGGACTTAAAAATGGCAGTCCTCAAATCAAGAGTGGCTACGTCCACTTCTTTTATACAGTCTATTGTCAGCAATACACACATATGTCCCTATACACCAACTTCATTACACATACTGTAACAATTAATTTACAGTAGATTTTGCATTGCACAATCACTTCCTTTGTTTCTTGTTCCTTGTATGGGCTTATGATGAATTCTAGATATCACCTGACAGTGAGTTAAAGAGGGTCATAAATTAACCCATTGTCACTTAACCTTCCTCCCTGCGTTCTGGTGGGGTTTGCTTTATGATCAAAAATAATGTGAAGACAGGATGTTTGGGGTCAGAGTTCATCTCTGAGTGGGGCCATGTGGACAGAAAATGTTAATAAATAAAATAATAGACACTAAATTTATATCAGAATCTGCATTGCACCACTGCACTGTGTGCAGCTTTAAACATATGCAAGGCTTCACTGATGACTGTGTCAGTAGTATCATTTCCTTCAAACATAAAAGCACACTCTTGCACATAGAGCTGTGCAAACCTCTAGCTGTATGTGGCTTGCTGGTCTGGTCGGAGACACCGTGCATCTTTATAAGCTTGCATATGTGGACTTGTGGTTCCATGTACCCGCACTGTGACACTGTGGGCTTACATGAACTTTTCGAAAGCTTTTTCAGGAAGCAGCACATCATACAGCTCTCATATGAAAACCCACAAGCCCACCTAAAGTTTGGTTAGGGGAGTATTTTTAAAGGTTTGCGCACACTTGTCTTTCAGGGTGTGCAAACATATTTCGCATTTCTCGTCTGCAGTGCCTAATCATTTGATTAAATCATCCACCTCTGCGTCTTGTGATCCAGAATGAACACCTCGATCAGCTATCTTGTTAACAGCACTGGCAGGTAAAGTTTTTTTTTTACTCTGTTCAACAGGTCTATTTCTGATTAATCTGCATCCATTAAATTAAAATGGACAAAGGGATAATGCAAACAGATATACAGTATGGTCACCCTGATAATTATTGATTGGATAAGGAAGAATTAACAGGGCTTTTGAAATGCATTGGTTAATTCTTATCATAACTGAGTCTAGAGCCTAGAGATTAGGTCATTATTACAAGAGGTTTAGTTGTGGTCTTGAGGTCTCAACTATAAGAAGCGCTATACAATTTATCCTGCTGACAACTTTTAAAGACACAGCGATGACTACATTGATGCTGGCTTTTTAAAGGAACTCGATTAGAGAAGGAAAAATACACACCGACCTTTCAGTTATGTTTCCTGTATTTGGACAGTAAATATTTTGATTCATTTACCTTCATAGACTCAGATCATTTGATCCGTCCTATGCTTGTCTTGCTTTGTGTCCCTCAACCATCTATCTTAATCACACAAAATAGCTCATTCACAAAACTCAAATAGCCCTTTAACTGCAGAAACAATACTATCATCAAGTTGCAAAAAAATTAAATTAAAGCAATGAGATTGCTTTTATTTATATAATTTATTTCGATAGCTGTCAGAGAGTTTTATGCTGAATCATCTCTACTAAATAACATAATGCAGATAAAGTGCTCAAAACTATCTTTTGCTGTAACAATATCAGCTTAATGCATTATTTGATCACTCTTAAACATTCTCAGTTTATGAGAGAGACTACTTCAACCTGAAACAAGTAAACCACCTACGCTGTCTACAGGTTGACAAAACAACATTGCAGGTTTCTTCCACTGTGGCTACTGTGCACAATAGACTAACCTTTCACACACCAAGTACAAACCCATTTACTAGTAAAGATTCATCGCAAAACTCTTCATAAGGTGCACCTTTTCACATGCTCTGATCTGCTGAAATGCTCCTATGGTTGGGTATATGTCAGCCAAACACAACAAAGATTTGCAAATCTGACCACAAAAATATGCGCACAAACTATGGACTATACTATTGCACAATATAATGAACAAGATTCAGTGAAAATATGTTTCACTGCATTTGACTGCATTTGTTGCTAATTGGAGAAAAAAAATGGTTGTAAATGGCTTGTATAAGTGGAATGGATTGGCATATGGAAAATTCTTTAACAACATGCGATCGGTAAAGTCTGGAGATGATCCTGACTATGTTTCGGATGAGCGTTTTCTGACTAGAAATCTAAAATACGATTTTTAGAAAATGAAATTGATGAAAGAAACGTAATCGTGAATATGACAGCATCACCTTGACATTAGTGAGTGTGCTCATATGTGCTCCGAGTAGCACTTGAAAACACACCACATGCATGATTAGCTGGGGATTTGAAACCTGGACTGTTGTATTCCCAGAGATGGTGACTAAAGCCACTTTCACACTGGAAAAAAATAAAAACCACAAACACCCACTGTTGATTTACGCTTTATGACGGGATGCGCCAACGCAAGCAGATATTTTTTGTAATGTTGGTGTTATGAGAAATACTCATGTATCATATTAACCTATTGCCTTTTTCAATAAAACTGTGAAAACTCTGAATATTTCAGTAATTCTTTGTTTTTTACAGTGATGTGTTCTGATTGAATTTGCACCTCCATTGCCCTTTGTGGGTTGTGTTTTTATCTTCCTTTGGATCTTAGTTATCCGCAATATTTGATTTTTCTCAGTACCGTCATCTGTAAGAGAGAGGCACTGATTCTATATACACAATCTCTTTCAGGCTGAGCCTTAACATCTTATTTTTGCGGCTTAACCAGTTTTTATTGCACATCGTCATTGCGTTCTCAGGTCTTTCCCATAGTAATGAAGGGCTAAAAGAATTTGGCCTGTATCACTTCATATTTATACCTAGTTCCTAATCAAACATGGGAACTTAAAAATATAAAATATGACTGGAAATATACTTCCTGTTAGAATTACATAATAGGATTTTCATCATCATCATTTCTTCATCCACATCGTCGTCTTCATTCTGGAAGACACAGAATTTCAATAGCTTATTAGAGAAACCTTTATCCAGAATAATCTTTTCTACTAAGTAACATTTATCATATAAAATCATAACAACTCTTCAGACATGGTTTGAAAGAGATGATCATGAGTTAGTTCGCTAGTGGAGGGTGAACAAAATGGTCTTCTCACCACAAAGTCCTCTGCAAATAGGCATATGTTCTCTACCACGCTACAATGTAGTTTCTTTAAATAGACATTTTAATAAAGAAAATTGGGGCTATACAATTGTTTAGTCAGACATACATTCATACATACATAATCGTGCCTGCTACTACTTAGTTGTATGGTGGGTGGTCATCAAGGGCATCAGGGCATGTAGCCTATGTCCAAAGTCTTTTGGGTTATTGTGCTGCTGAAGATCTTGGAATGACAAGATTTCCTATTTTCTTTTGCTCTCTAATGCTGAACCTTCATGTATCAGAATTTCTGTAGACATGAAAGGTACAGGAAATGAGGCATATTAGATGGAACGTCGTGTGTCCAGTAAATTATTGCCAAAATGTTTCAGTGCGACCTATTTTATTACTTTAAAAGTACCTCTTCTTTTAATTTTTTTGCAAATACAAATTACATTTAGAGCATTGTATTTCTTATTTTAAAGGGCATATCGATGTATATTTAATTTAAAGATGTATTAGGTCTATGTACCTTTTCAACAATTGCATACGACTTCTTTGAATCTGTGGAACATGTTAGTCATATTGAAGAGTTTGAATCAATTGTCATTTTCAAAGTCAGAAATTGTCCAGCAACGCTTTCTCCCTTTAGCATTTTTGGTGGGTGTAGCAACGACCGTATCAAAAATAAATTATTTCTCTCCCTGCCTGGCCACCTGACACAGAAGGAAAAAATTAAAAGCATAGATACCTGATACATTTGTTTTAGAATACATATATTATCTTGCATTTTAATGGTTGTGGTTGCATTCAGCACAGCGGCGGCTGTGGCTCAGGAGGTAGAGTGTGTCATGCACTAATCAGAGGGTAGGTGGTTTGTCCTTGGGCAAAATACTGAACCGGATGGCTGTGCTGTTGTTGTGTGAGAGCGTGATTGCATTAGTTTTTGTTTCTGATGAGCAGGTGGCACCTTGCATGGTAGCCACTGCCTCAGTGTATGAATGTGATATGTGTGTATGAATAGGGTCAATGGGACATATAATGTGAAGAGTTTGAGTGGTCAGAAGACTGAAAAGGCGCTAGAATGGGCTATGAACGGGGTGAATGAAACATGTAGTGTAGTGCTTTGATTTTGATTGTGATATTAGAAATGTGCTATACCATAAGTACAGTCCATTTACCGTTCACAGGTCCTGACCGTAACACTCATATATCTTATACAACCATTTCATTCTTAACTTGGCTTACTGTTTGAGTAAACTTGAGTAATGAGGGTTACAACACTTGACAGGTAATGTAGAGCAATATCTAAACAATACTGCATTTGTGCTCCTCTGCTCATATTAGTTTTACAGCGGAAGTGATTTCAAAGCAATAAATAACTGAACTTGCATTTGTGACTTGCATAGATTTATTCTGTAGTATATGAGGGAGGGGGGTGGTTGGGGGACTAGGATCTCACTTTTTCTAAAAACCTGGCTACGGCTGTGCATGCATGAAAGATGAAAGACCCGTGGATATTATTAAATTCAACACACTTGGTAATAAACACACAGACTATAGAGATGAGTAAGAAACAAATCTCATCATTTATTGTGGATTTTCCATATCAAGATTTGGATAAAATACCTCAAAACCCTTAAAGAGGTGGTATCATGCTTTTTGCCTTTTTTCATCTTCATGTAATAGGTTTTCAAAGTGAAAAAGCCCAAAGGGAGCTCCCATCTCCCACAGAAAACACTGCTCTGAACTGCCTGAAAACAGCTCGTTTGTAATCCAGCCATTTCCCTTTCATGCCTGTGACACTATAGCAAAATGTGCGTCATAACGCTTGCTACAGCTGAACCGAAGCCATGGCTGTGTCCGAAAAGTCTGTTTTGCTTAGGAAGGTTCCTAACTGAGTGAAGTGACCTGGAAATGTTGCAGTGGCATCCATGATAAGAGCTGGTTAAATTCTCTAAAAGCTAAGGAAAGGAGCCTCAATACTTCCTTTCGTATCTCCTTTAGCATAGGCTACACCGGACCATCCTTTACGAAAGCAAAGGAAAGTATGCTGCCCCATAATTCCTTACGGCTGCAACATTTAAAGCGACGCACGTTCTCAAAGATAAAATCCATTGACCACATTTTGCAAAATCCACGCAATACAGGCGCACATTATGATTCTTGAATAAAAATCACTATTTCCTTCTTTCTTTCCGCTTTGCTGTAATCTGATGCTGTTTCAACACCATTTTATGTTTCAGATTTTCTACAATAAAAAGAAAGAAATCACATATGACAGAAATCGCATACCACGTTGATCAAGTTACCATTGGCTATTAAGCCTTTTCTCCCTTATGCTATAACTTGCTGATAGGCCTATGTCTTGAACTGTCAACAATAACTGAGACGCATGCCAGCTGTGTTAATGGTCTTGTAAAATGATCAAAGTGAGGATAATGTTGCAGTGTTTAGGCTCACTTTATGTATTGCCAGGCTTCAGCAATTTCATTAATTAATTGTACTTCAATCACAGATGCTGACATTAGCCTTAATAAAGGCAGTGATCAAGCTGCAGTCAGCGTTGATCACATCAACGCTGCGCATATAATTTGCTCTACACCTTCTCTCACTTGCTTAATTGCTCTCTCTCTCTCTCTCTCTCTTTCTCTCTCTCACCACAGTTACTCTCTCATTCTGTGGAATAACTGGGTTTTTCTGTTTACATACAATAACTGAGATTCATGTTAATGAGTATGAGTGGGCAGAAGGGTGAGCTTAAGCATTCTCAATGTGACAACCCTTTCCATTATTTGGTGACTGGTAGGCCCTATAGCCTATGCATTTTTACTATCTTGGTGATGAAGTAAAATTTTCCACCGTGTTGTCCACTTTTAGATGGCCTGCATTAAAACAACACAGGGCGCAGTGTCAAAGATGCACTTTTTGTAGTCTATCTTTTGAACATTGTTTCATCATGGCAGGTCATGTCAGTAACATCCACTATTGCGTAAATTACATCACCTAGAAAAGAGCAGTCCGATTCTCTAAGCCCCGCGGCCCTTGTGAATTCTCCTTCGCATCTTTCCTTGACCTCATGATGTTTTCCATCGAGGTCAAGGAAAGGTGGTTTGGAAAGGAGATTTTTTTTGACTTTTCAGACACAGCCCACGTTTACCAGCTTCTAAGGGCCCGCCCTACTCTGCTTCTGATTGGCAAGTAGTCCTTAACTAGCAACAGCGCATGTGCAACTCCCAACAAATATCATGTAGAGGCAAGATGCATCACACCACAGCTAAAATGGTGCCTTCAACACACAGGGTGAAAAGAGGAGCTGCAACAATGTATGACAATAAATGTGGTGTTTCAGAAAATGAAACCATGTAAACCTGTTCTGGTACAACCCCTTTATAAGACTATGAACCTGAAAATGAGCATAGCACCTCTTTAAAGAGGTGGTATTACGCTCATTTTCAGGTTCAAAACAAGAAGCAGGTAAGAAACAAGGTAGTGTGATCCAAATCGAAGCCTTCAGACTGCGACCCTAACCTAGCAGATGGTATAATGGCGCGTTCGAGACTGGTCGGAACGGGGATATTTCCCAGATGAAACTTCCGACATCAAAGCGTTCCAGGTGCATGGTGGTGCATGACGCTGAAAGTGAACGAAAATCATGACTGACCGTGACAAAGTGTAAACACAGTTGCACCCTCGGAAGTGCTTTAGGTGTTAATTAAAAGAACGGCAGTTTAACTGCCAACTGACATAAACAGCCCATACGTTTTCGCATTTTTAACAATACCTTTTATGCAGAAAAGATGACTTTATGAGATTCTTTACTGTAGCCAGCTACCTAATGTTCAACACATATTTCTACATCAATATACATGCAGAACAGGTTTTACTATATGATTGCATGTATTATTTTAATTTAAATACATGCAA
>JAPMOB010170035.1:0-15292 GCA_029875015.1 Lepomis gibbosus
CACACACACACACACACACACACACACACACACACACACACACACACACACACACACACACACACACACACAGAGTCTCTTTTATAAACCTGAATCAGCCCTGTGAGAGACCTACATCTGCCTTAAATCATAACTGATCAGTCTCCCTAATCAACCATTTTGGCCCAGTCCAAAATGCTCCATTTCCTAACCGAGCTTCTCGTCTCCCTCCTCGTTATTAGTCAAAGCTCTCCATTTCTTTTTTAACAATCCTTCCCCAAACACTACTACTGCCAGGTTTGTCAGCCGGCGTAGATTTAGTTGCCTTGTCAGTAGCGCTGCTGTCCTAATCTCTATCACAGCCTCAACTCTGGCCTCGAGGAATGATCAGAGAGAGAATGAGAAAGGAGAGAAGAGGGAGAGAAGCAGATTTTGTGCCAGAATTGCTTATTTTTTTTTCAAATAAGCAAATGTGTAACCTGGCAAAGACCCAGTGCAGACCTACCCGCAAGATGTTTATGACTAGAAAGCTGCAGCCTCCCTTTGGTCCTTTGAAAGGGAAAGGGTTAGGGGGGTGGGTAGGAATAGGGGGTGAGAGAGGAGAGGCAGACTTGGCACAGTGCTCTGTCTAGTGTTCTGAATTAGCGAGGGTCCCTTTCACACCCACTCCCGCCCCTCTTTACCTTCCCTCCTTTATTTTCTTTGTCTTTTTATCTCTGTTATACTTTTTTTTCAACTTCATCCCAATAGCTAGAGGGTTGTCATAAAGTAGGCTAATTTATGAAAGCTCTGTTGTGCTGGCCTGTGATTTTAAAGATCACATTAGGAACATGTGCTTGTTTATGGATAGAGGAAAAGTATGTGTGATTGTTTGTGTGTGATAATTTCCACAGGCTTTAGTCAGTATTGTGCAGCCTTATTTCTTGTACATGACATCCTCATTTCTAAAGACACAAAATTCTGAAAACAATTAGACCACCTATAAATCACCTTTCTAATCCTTTAAACACTTATCTATCTGCAGAATTTGGCCACACCAATAAAAGGTATAATGTGAGGAGCATTTATGATGGAGGGAGAGGGGAGAGGGATGAACAGAGATGGGCTCTTTGAAAGTCGCTGAGGTTGTTGCGGACATAGCTAAAGTAGGCATGGGAATAGCAACGGCCGAGCATTTCATGGTGTGGTCTAAGAGCCCGATGCAGTAAGAGTGACCGGAGTATAATTCCAGAGATATCCCGCATTTAGATAGGATTTTGCAGAGATGGTGATGGAACCAGAAGCGTTTGGCAAATCTGCCTGATTCATGATGAAAAGTGGCTCTTGAGGAGAAGCGTGGTGGTGTAGTCTGTGGTTTACGTAGGTCTAGAATGAGTTTAAGCCGAAGAGGAAAATGCGGTCAGAGAAGCTGAACTGGTCTGTTTGCTTCATTTGAGGTTGAGGGTGTCTGAGGAGCAGACAGAAATGTTGGAGAGGTAGGATCATAGGTGCATGAGGTGGTGGTGAATTCCGAGCATCTTAAGAAATGGAAGGATGCGGGTAGGAACAAGGCTTCAAAGGTCAAATCTATAGAGGCAGATAAGCATCCTGCTCGGAGAGATTGGTAAGGAGGGTAAGAGGGAAAGCCGTCGTGATGTCATGGGCGTGCTGGGTCAGGAATCTGGCAAGTGTGCTGTTGGAGGTGGCTGCGTAAAGCTGGAAAGCATAGCTTTGTCGGCACTCTGGTGCAATAGGATTGCCTTTCCTTAGGTGCATGCTAGAGGGATGGCGACTCTTCATTTGTAGATGGTTGTGGTGTGGGATGACGCCGGAATCGGGCTGACCGGTGTGGTCGTGGGTCGCTGGTGCCGCCAGTTCATAGTCGGCGTCTGGAAGAGCAAACTTCTCCCGAAAGTCGACAGCAGCTGTGGCCTCTCTGTGTGTTCGGTGGAGTCAGACCGGAGCTGCTGGATGGAGAATAGTGGACGATGCGGTGCTGAGGAACTTGGATAACAGAGAGCGGTCGTGGTGAATGAGGGGCTGGCTGCATGGGAGTGGATTTAATTATGGACAGAGGAGATTCAGAGACGACGGACTGATCATTGTACAGATCGCAGTCAGGGGGCCAGAGAACTAGCTCGTACACAAGTGTTAAGCAACTTGAGTGTGTGTCTAAGTCGTGAGGACAGAGACCAACGAGAGAGAAAGAGGTTGGCCGAGCTTATATACGCATGTGCAGGTGATTGGATTAGGAAGGCACGGGTGGAGGAATTGAATGAGGCGCAGGTGGTCGAATTAGTAAGAGAGAGAGGCGTTGCCCTGTTTCTGAACTGAAGTTATAACTCCATTTCTTGTGTGGATGTTTATTTTATCATCTACATACATATACATTTAGACATAATTTAGTTATACTGACTTTGGGTTTATTTGCTTTTAATCATTCAAAAAGGCTTCAAATCAAATCCACTGAACTCTAGCATGTAACACTCACATAACTGTAAACACATGTCTAATGGATTCTGAATTTTTCTTAAACAACACCGAAGGCCTTTCGTAATACATAGTGTGCCAATTTTGAACTCACGTTTTTTGGGATTACGAAGATGAACACAGAAGTCCCAACTCCCAAGAACGCAAGGGCACAGTACAACAAACCCTGACACCTTTTCATTCTCAACGCAGTGTATATTAACAAGAAAACAACAATTTGATTACAGACCTTATCTAATATTATACACTACTACACAGCCTACTTATACATAATAAGTGTGGTTAGAACTGTATACATGAAGAGCCAAAAATACAATGAGGCAGAGCTATTCCAGAAAGCCCAATAAAAACTGTTTTAACAACTGTGTGCACAGTTTGGATGACAACTCTTTTTGGTTAACGTAGCAAAATACGTACTTAGTATAAGATGTTGTAACAAAGGTGGCAAATGTAGCAATTACTGGCCCCAAAATACTTGAGTAAAGAGTAAAAGTACAGCTTTAAAAAGGACAATGAAAAGTTACTTTAACTTATTTACTTATTTGCATTACTTGTAACGAGTCACTACCCACCCCTGGCCACTAGAGGGCTTTGTCACTTTAATGTCAACAGGTAATTCTGGGGCACTTGCTGAAATGACTAAAGCTGTCTTTCTGCTGTTGCGAGGACAGTCTCTGATGCTCACGCTACACCCCAAATACTGAAGTTAATCATGCCACGTTTTCTGGCTTTAAATAATTCATACAACATAGGGATTTTGCAATAAAACTGACCTCATCCTCTCAGCTTTGTTCTGAAACTTACGCATGACCCACAGAACTATGTTTACTTACCAGCCCCTAGAGGAAGACTGTTAACATAGTTGCATAGCGTTTATTTTCACACAACTTTAGTAGGAGATATTTTCATTTTGCGTTGAACTAAAACTGAACTAAAGGGACTAGATAAGCAGGTTGTTGGTGTACTAAACTCCAAGTATCAGAGATAACAGTGGAATCTGCTGGAGAGAATGTGGGTTAAATTATAATAATAGGTCCAGGGAGCAGTGAGTAGTATGTGGGTTAAATTATACTGTAAGCAGGGACTGCTGGACTGTATGTGGGTCATTTCATACACTTTAAATGGGGAATGGTGCACATCATTTGGGTTATCTCACAGCTAAATCCAGTCAAATGAATTCAATTTAGCCTACACATGTGTGACTCTTGTGCACCTCAGAGATTCTGCCTTTGTTAGTGAAGCTTTTTGTGTGAATTCAAGCACCACCATACACATATTCTCAGTAAAAAATTCTCCACTAGTCCACTGCACAGCAAGGTCATTGCTAAAACATCTCACATATCTCTAATCTTACTCAGACATACATACACTCACACACAGAAGCAGCTCATTCACACCGCAGAGGCCTGTAAGCCCTCAGATATATAATTTTCTTCAAATGCACCTTTTTGGACTAGTTTGTTTGTATCCTCAGTGCCCTTTCAGTCTGAGCTGCCAACTCATCCTGTCGCATGCCATCTCTCACAAATCACACAGCGGCAGGGCCGTGATCGGAGAGGGACAATTTGTCAGCTGTATGCATGAGTAAGCAACAGATTCACCATCCATTACACTGACCGGACAGAGGAAGGCGGAAAGCGAGGGGGTGGAGGGATTGCATCTGTGTATGTGTCTGTGTGTCCATGCACTCCTATCCTTGTGAGAGCGATTTTAAAGTTTAGACCTTCAGAGGGAGGGCATTTTTGCAAAGTGAGGACATTTTGGCTGTTCATCATATACACAAGTAGTGTGGTGGTTGAGTTGTGGTTTCAGGATTAAAGAAATGCCCCAGAGTTTTGGGGGAATTGGCCTGAAGGTCAACTTCGGTGTTCAGCAAAATGAAGAAATACATATCAAAATCATCCTTGGCAGACTGCATGCCACAGTACTCTGTTTTGACTCTTGATTTTAGCGCAAACTTTGTTGTGATATGAGGCTTAGGGCCTGATTTCCTAAAGGTTTATGTGAGTAAAAACGTGTGCAAACTTGATATCACCAGGAAATTAGCACTGATCTACTAAACGTGTGCACGCAGAGTGATGTCTTTCAAAAGTGTAAGATAGCACCTGTTGTTCATTCTGTACTTTTGCCTTATTGAATATGCAATTTGGGGCGTTACGTGCAAATACATTTATTTACCGCACGCAATGTGATCTACCAAACCTAAATGCCATTTCATGTGAGTGCAACAGCCTCTGTTTTTAAAACTTTTGAAAGAAGATTGCTTCTGTTGTTGTTGCCAGAGGAGACAGCCGCAATGAAAGAAAATGTAGAGAAATGAACAATTTTAGATAATATTATTCTATGTCCAATGTATTGAAATACAAATCGTCTGGGTCATTCCAGCATACTGTATCTGTTTCTGCTGGGGTGTCCCCAAAACAGTTTTTCCAGGTATGCTGTCCTAAGTGCTTTGTGCAATCTCAGGCAGGATGGAAGAAAAATGAAAGAAAAAGTGCAGACGCAAGTGAATTATAGTTGCAGACAACAGGTGCCACTGTAAAATTTGGGCCAACTTTATATCAAACTTCTAATACATTATCAAGGTAATTAATTAGTTTTATCTCATATATGTAATTTCTGCCAAGTCCATGCAAGCAAGTACTTTGCATATGCTAGTTGGCTCCATACCTACTCTTTAGCATGCCCAGATAGAGGGCTTTACGCTGACTCTTAGGCCATTTTTTAGCCAGCTTTCATTTTCAAACTGATTCACGTTAGCAGAAACACATTTATCTGCTGCACACTTTTTTTTTTTACTGTCTCCATCGCTATTATCTCACTTCTCAGAAAGTTAGTAGCCTGCTATTAGGTTGTGGTGCCTTTCCATAAATTAACACAAGAGATGACCATCTGGACAATCTGCTGAACAAAGTAAATTCCTTTTTAGTTAAGAAAATGATTTCATGCAAATGAGCTGCTTAATTATAGAGTCTGATCTCTTGGTTTTCATATAGAAGAGCCTCTAAAGTAAAGGAAGATGAAGATTCATCTTGGATACAATATCTAGAATTACAGAGCCAAAGGCTCTTCTTCAGAACTGGTGACGCCTCTTAGAGCCTTTTATATACTTGTTGTTAATTACGTGTTCGCATGCACAAGATGGTTACAGAGTGTTGTTTGTGCGATTCCTTACAAATTAACGCTATGTATCCCCAAGATGCAGTTAAGCCCGTGGGGGATGGGGGCACCGACACAAAGTCATTCTGAATAAACGGCAATGCGTAGTTATGTTTAAATTGTGGAGAATTGAAAGTCTCCACACATGAAGTGCGCAGGTGAGTAAGTGAACAGTGCTGCCTGCATCACAATCGCTTGCCTATGCATTGATAGGTTGTGAGTGGATGGGCAGCAGTGTGTAGGAGAGACAGCGGGAGACAGAAGAGATGAAATGATAGAAGAGGAGGCCCCAACTTTTTGCTACTTTGACGTCTCTGTGCTATTTTATGATGGAAAAAGCAGCATGCATACATTCATATATACCTTTTGTGAGTGTGTGTGTGTAAATGAACTCAAAGTGGACGCCTCTGTGTGCGTGGTAAATTTGGCCATATTTTGACTGCATGTATGAGATCATGCTGAAACTACCCCTCCTGTTTCTCACACTTGTATATGGATGTGTATATATGTGGCACTGAATACAGTAACAGACACTTTTTTTTAGCTCTAGCTAAAATGTGTGTGTGTGTGTATGTGTATGGGAGTGTATGTGAGTGTTTCTCTATGTCTGCAGAGTATGTCAGAGAGATTAGCAGAGTAGGAGCCAAGTTTTGTAATTTTACAGAACATGAAAAACCACGAGTAGTCCCACACCACCAGTGAAGGAGAACCTCTCTCTGCTTGTAAAGCTAACATCTGAGCTCCGGAGGCGACTAACAGCACGACAAAAGACTTCACTGAGACTTGTTATAACATCGTGAACCCATGATTTAGCAGCTTTTCAAAATGGGACTATTTGTTATCTTGGATTAATTGATCCTTTCTGACATGTTGAGGCCAAATTTGGTTTTGTTCTTTGTGACATATAAACTGTGTTGTGGCAAATTAACCGGTAGACGCACAGTGACCTCAAGCAGGTCATCATCGTGAGGGAAACAACACTCAAGATCACAAATAATTCTGAGCCTTTTCATTTCAAATACTCTGTTATAGGAGGACCAAAACTTCACACCAGCAGTTTCTTTCTGTGTGGATTGGCCTCATCAACAAGGCCTGTGAGCCCCACTGATAGTGACTCTTATTGCCCTGAAAATACAGCATTGTATTCGTCCAATTTTTTATTGTGAGTCACCAATTAACCTAGTCCGCATGTCTGTTGGATGGCGGGAGGAAGCCGGAGCCATTGTATTATCTTTTAGCTGTACTGCAAGAATTAAAGTTGTGTTTTCCTTTCAAGATCTGTAAAAATCCACGTGTTTGTTTCCTTCCATCTTGACTGCTGTTCACCACCCAGAGCTGCTCTTCTGCGTGTCTCGGCTTCAGGTGATCCAAGATGCCGCTGCTAGACTTTTAACTAACACAAAATGAACACAATTTTTAAGGCTTTTTTATCAGCTATAGAGCACTACACAGACTTGCATCACTCTATATTTTAAAACGATTGTGCCCTCTAGCCACAATGAGATCACAGAGGTCTACTGACCAAGGCCTTCTGGCTGTCCTGAGGACTAAGCTTAAAACCAAAGGTTACCGAGACTTTGCACCGTGCCAAAAACACAGAATCGGTAGAATGTAGAATGTTTGAATGCCTTGTGATGTAACTAAGCTTTGCCTTCTGTGTAGTTTTTACCGTTTGTATGTTCATCTTCTGTGTTTGCCTCTTGTGTAGATTTGCTGTTTCAGCTTTGTTATTTCTCATTATTTCCTTTTTAAAATATTTTCCTTCAAGGTTTGCATCATACAGCCCTTTGTAACTCTGGTTTCAGAAGGCACTTTATAAAAAAAAGTACTTACTGATTTACAGTTGCTCCAGAACCATGTAGAGAGATCATAAATTGACAAAACAATAAACAATTCTCAATAAAAATGTTTTTGTTTTTTTTAAACAACGCTGGATCTGTTTTGTTTTAGGCTGTGGTTTGGGTGTGGACCAAAATGCAGACCAAAAGGTGAAGAGGTTGCACAAAACTGAGCAAAAAAAGCCTTAGTGAAGCACAAGGCAAAGATCAAAACAGAAATAATCCAACAAGCAAAAGCATGAGCAGCTAGTTAGGCACAGGAGACACACAGTGAACTGAGACCGAGTGAAACAGCAAGGTGACCAGGCAGGAAACTAATACAGAACAGAATGAGGAGAAAACCTAAATGACTACAAACACAAGCAGACAGAGATCCAAAACCAAAAGTATAAAAACAAATGCAGAGGTAACAAAGTAATAATCAAGACAAAAATACACTAAACTAACAACAGGAGCAAAGCTAGGCAAGAACACCAGGCACTGAAGATTACAAAATAAAACAGGAAGTAAAGTGCACGGGAACACACAAGGACAAGACTGCAAAAATCAGGGCATGGACAGAAACAGGACTACACTAAACCGTGGCGACACAAGACTAAGGAGACAGACACAGACCAAAATAATAAAACACAGAAGTACACAGACCAGGAAAAAACACTAAACATGAACTAAAGCATAAGACTAAGAACTAAGATAAAAGACAAGACATAAACAACCAAGGACAAGGAACGAGAGAAACAGAGGCAAAAAGAAAATACATGAAACAATGGCAAAACCAGAAACACACAAGGAAAAATACAACTCAAACATAACCCAAAACAACACAACAGGATCATAGAGCTCTCTACATGGCTGTAAATGTAAAAATATCGGGCAACATTGCGTGGTAGATATTTCTAATATTTCTTTCACTGAGGACAATTTCCAGGAAGCTCCTCAAAATAGGTAAGTTGAACATACAGTAGCTAGCTAGCAGAAGATTACACACACAAACACACACATATACAGCTGGACAGGAGCGCACAGACAGATACTGTAGAGTTACTTGAATTGTTTTTGTTGACAAATTTCAGACACAATCTGTGATTGTGATGAAGCTGTTCCTCTGCCAGTACATACTGGTTAATCTTTATACTCGTACTTTTTTAAACCCGGGATGAAAAAACGTGTGCGAAGTGCACAAGCTCAGTTGTGAGAAAAAGGAAGCAAGCTTCTGTACAAAAAATGATTCTGTTAGCTGATAAAAGTGCAGCCACACCGAAGCACATCACACGCAACACAAATCACTGTTTATTCATAAACTTTCAATGTGCAAAAGTGCAAAAATGCACTCAAACACACATGCACCTAAACACTTTCTCACACTGACATCTGCATTCCTGTGTCCGTACACAAAGATTCCCTACACACAAACGCACACACACACTCACACACACCTCTGGTGTGAATGGCCCTTGGCCACAGGCAGAGTTTTTACAGTAAACTAACCTTGATCAATAACCTGCTATGGACCTCAGCAAAACCCACTGTTCTCCCTACTGCTGGATTTCAATATCACGCCTGTTTGAACACTCTAGCCACAGGCCAACTGCGCGTGTGCATGTGTGTGTGTGTGTGTGTGTGTGTGTGTGTGTGTATGCATGTACAACTGCTGCCGCTGCATGAATTTACGAGAGCCTCTGAGCATGTGTGATGTGTATGTGGGCAGTGTACACATACACTTTGTGCTCAAAGAAATCATTGTGCATGCATTTCAGTGTGTGTGTGTGTGTATGTGTGTGTGTGTTTGCGAGAAGCCTTGGGGTCCGCTGTGAATGGTGCTAACTGGCCCTGTGAACTCTTCCCTGTGAAGAGAAAGAGAAAGCCACCGGGCATGTGCAGAGGACAGCATGCCATTTACCTGGGCTGCGGATGGTTTTTAAAACTGGCAAGAGGGACTTCCATGCACACACACATGCTCTCTCTCTCTCACACATGCTCTCTCTCTCTCACACACACACACACACACACACACTGAAGATACTCCAGCCTTTTGCCTCAAACGCAAAAGCACACCTTTGCTCCCTCGCCTCAAACACAAACACACTTCAAAAGTTTGTTTTTTTCATTTTTTATTTTTGGAAGCGATACAGGCAGTACTACCCCTGCGTTTAAAGAGCCTAACCGCTCTCTTCATGTGCCCTTTTCTCGCTTCCTGCCGCTGCAAAAGGGCCCCACCGTGCCAAAAAAACTTGCTACTTTACATCTAGCGCTACAACTAGCAAGACAACCTTTTGGCTCTCCAAGGTGGTTGTCTAACAGTGCTCTTTATATACGGCAAAGTGTGAAGTGTATACGGCCCCTGCTCCTGCTCAAGCTGGGCCTTTAGAAGAGTCTGATGGTATTTCGACCTGGGTAAACGCTCACAAAAATGACAACGGGTAAACTCTGGATGTCATAGTGTAGATGTTGCACAATGGTTCAGTTTATCACAAAAGAGCATGTGCCACAGATGTAATGCTTTTCCAGTAATGACTAGTGAAACAGCCATCATTTTTATATTTTCATCATACCTCACGTGTAAATAAACTCGAGTCCACCTGCCCCATCTGAACCTGTGTGTTCATTTGTCTTAATGCACCTGACTACGCATGTGTGTTTGAGTTAGTGTTTGAATACAGCTGACCCAGATGTGTTAAGTGGGTCATGGGAACACCGCCGCCCACACACTGGGGGTTATGGGTAGGCAGAAGCGTTTTGGTGTGTGTGTATGTGCGTGGAGATGGGGTTAGGACACTGGGGCAGTGCCCTGATTATACTCAGATTAGTTTTGGGAATTCATCGCTCCTCCTCCTGAGCTTCACCCCCCCCAACTCTGTCTCCCTCTACCTTTTCTCCTTTCCCTGCATTCCTCTGTCTTTCTCTCTCCATCCCTTAGCTTTAGCACAGGATTTATGTGTTGTTTTTTTTATGATGGTGATTAAATATTTTCACATTTACTAAAATATTTTGATTAGAATAAAAATGTTTAAGTAGTGATTTGAACACAATTTACGTAACATTTTCCGTTTCTTTCCCCTTAAGTGACTTTAAAGGTTGTTAAAATCATCTTTCTTAGTCTGACAGTTTATATGATGTGTGAGCTTGCTGCTCTCAGTGAAGGTATGTTTACTCTAAGTGAAATATTTAAACCTGAGAATCAGTATATTTATGGCTACATCATTTCATCAAATGGGAATATTCTAGATGTTTTGCCAATCATTTTTGTGTTTCCTCACTTTGGAAACTTTGGGCCCTCTTGAACAATGTTGGGCTGCACAACATGAGTTTGTAATGACTGGTGTAAAGGTGATTGCAGTTTGTTTAAGGGTTAAAATCTTGTGTTAATGCCAAAATTATAACCTGTCACACTTAGTAGATAAATGTTATTTAATACATTTTGTTCTCTTATTTCTTCTTAAACTTTCTGTTTTCTGAAAAAGTACTTTGTAAAGTCAGCATTTCTACCACAAAAATAATGGGGGAAATGCAGTGTTTACTTTAAAAGAAGAAGTTTTTTACCATCTGACACATGCTTGAAGCATTAAGTGGCCTTCCTCTCCTTTGTTTGATCTTTACCTGATTAGTGACTGGTCGTCCCCTTGTCTCTTTCTGCTGCTTTTTTGGTTGCGTCCCCAGTGTGAGAAGAAATGGGGCATGGAGCCTGGGCGGGACGGCTGGGAGGAGAGATGGCAGCCAGGGTAGCGCGCTGACTGGAGGAGCGCCAACCGCTCTCAACCAGGTAGGAATCCATGCCAACTCTTGCTCCATCTCTCTATGTCTGTCTGAACCAGTGGCCGTCATGCTCGCTGACATTCAAAGTGTGTTACCCGCAGTAAAGATTCACTACTTTTATTCTATCACTTTATTTGTCACCCATCCAGTTATGAATATTAAACAATATCACTAATGTTAGTTCACATGGTCTTTATGGCCTTCATAACATACATGTCTAAGACTCTATTCTACATTACTAAATATGAGAAGAAGAATGTGTAAGAACCCCACTCTCATCCATGATCACTCCCATACCTGTACATCAATGGTGTGATGAGATTTTCCAGATATGAAAAGCGGAGCATAAAACTAAGAGATGGACACTTCTGGTGCACGCTAAAGAACTGATTAAGAGAAATCCTCTGAAAGATGGTTGAATGCAGGTTAGAGCATCAAGATCAAGATCAGGTGTGTGTGTGTGTGTGTGTGTGTGTGTGTGTCATATAACTGGCTAATTCGTATTGTCATTTGTCTTTAAGTGCTTTGGAGAATGTGTACCTAATGGTGAGCAATTTGAGTATCTACGATAAAGCGTTATAGAAATGTAATAAATAATTATTATTATTTATTATAATTCCATTAAGCATGCTTTACACAAACTAAGTTTGTTCCTAATTTGAAGTCGCCTCCCCCCATAATATTTGTCAAGATGTTTGGGCTGCAGACATTATCTGTGAATGTAACTTTGTTATTGGCAATTCTGCCTGGACATCATTTTCTCTATTTCTTTATGAAAGCGAATTATACCTCTTCTGCAGAACTCATTAGAAACTATAAGAGCTATTTAATCCTATTTTATCCTTAAGCAAACTGTCTCTTCTGTGAACCCTACTCTGTGAAACTCTGTGCGTTCTTGAGTCAATGTCCATCACACTTTTGGGTCCTGAACTTTGCCTACATGATGGAGTCTTACCCGACTTTCATATGTATATCGGCATCTGACACGAAAATGTAGACGTAACTCTGATGTGTTGAGATTTTAAGAAAAATGCTTTTAAATTCACTAAAACTGAATCGACAGTAACATCGTGAGCTGCTGATGGGACAAGTAAGACGGACAAAGTAGTTGAGTGTTGGGTTTAGTTTTCATATTTGGATATCTCAAATTTCATGATTCATGTTACAAGTGTTTTGATACTTGATTCAAGTACAAGTGTACAAGTGTTAACTGTTAGACATCCCCCAGTTATGCACTATTAGGAATCTCGTAATGACTTTTTGTAATGAAGTTTTTCGCTTTAAGTAGCTGCTTAGAGTTAGAGACGCACATCCACTGTAATGATAACACTGTTTACCTGTGACAACAATATGTGTCCACACTAGTATTATTAGGTTTGATTGCAAAGAGCTCCACTCTCGAACGAGTGTGTTAAAATAAACCTCCATCTAAATCTTTTGGTTGGGAAACAATAAAACACAACACGGGGTAAAGAATGAAACAGAGACAGCCTGTATAAGACCTCGCTTAAAATGACTGATCACAGAGATTTAGAGGAAACAGAACGTATTTTTTGCAGTCATATGGCATTGTTTTCCAAAAGCTACGTTTTTCTTGTTTTGATTAATGCACAAGGCCGACATTTTCAATTTGATCCACTCTGGAGAAACTTTTGAAAGCTTAGTGTTTCATAGTGAAAACAGTCAGGAAAAGATGGATTTTCAGTTTAAGCCACCTTAATGTGGATCTTCCCTGAGCTGAGAAAGTTTCATCTGCTGTAAACGTTGAATTCTGTCAACTTACAAAGGGCCTTGTAATTCTTCGCTGGGGTTTTCCCAATTATAAAGTAGCTCATGAAGGACTTTGTGCAGCAATTGCTTGTTTTCATGCACAGTGTGGAACTCACTTAATGTCACTATCCACATGCTGTCTACCATGGGCCCATACCGTTGTAAAACAGTGGTTGTAACTGGCTCTGAAACAGATTGAGAACATCAGGTGTTTTAATTCAACTGGTTTCAGCCTGTGAAACACGGCTGCTCGGGCCAAACTGGCCCTCGGCTACACACTCTAATGTTTATGTCTCTAAGTATGAGCCAAATGCCTCCCCTCACAGGTCAGAAGCTATGAACTCAGAGTGGGCATGTGCCAGATACATATTGGGCCTGCCAATTGCTACAAGCCTGTGGCCAGACGGAGAGTATACAGGGGTCAGGAGCAGCCAAGTGGTGTCCAGTGAGGGATACCCTGGTTTAGTGTTGGCCAAACAACGCCTCCAGGCTGGCTGGACTGACTCAACATGACTACTGTGTGTAGACAGCTTTGGGTTTGTTTTGCTGTTTACTGGCTAGAGTGGGTGATGAGAAGATGGCCGGATTATTTCCCTTCTGAGTTGCAACCTAAGGGTCTGAAAAGGGACGCTAATTTTGATTTGGCAGGGAGCAATGTACGTAAGCTTAGGGGAGGATTTATTACCTCAGTAAACATTTCTAATGAGTTTATGGTCTCTATCACTAGTTTCAAGTCTTATTCAATGCAGCATGATGTTCATTTAGTAAATTATGGCATGGTTCTCAAACTTTTTCACCTCAAGGACCCCCACACTGACAAAAATTAGACCACGGACCCCCATTTGATAAGATTTTGTCCCAATCTGAGTCCCCATTCTGATTACTTTTAATTCTTTTATTACAGCGTCTGAAACCTGTGACCCAAGCAGTCGTACATTCCGTCATTGATTGACTTATGGATGGAATTATAATGAAAATAAATTATATTCCTCTTTTTCCTGGGTACCCCCTGGAACCCCCTTAAGGACACCTGGGGGTCCCAGGACCCCACTTTGAGAACCAATGCTTTATGGTCTCATTTAGAGTAAAATGGACCATAAAGCAGGTATGCTTTAGGTAGTACAATTTACCTCTATCCTGATTGACAGGTTGTCATGGTAGCGACTTGTTGATCAAGATAGCCGTGAATTGTTTCCACTGCATTGTGTAAATTTAACTAGTTGTGAGCTGGGTTTTGTGTTCTGTCTGGGAGCTTTGACCATTTCACTCTGTTTTTTGAGTTCATGAAAGTTAAATGTAACATTTTGATTGCCTAAAAACACCTTGTTCTGCATTCAGGCGATAAATAAGACAACCTAAGGAGTTCATTTTATTTCAAGCCTGAGTTTTACTAGCCAAAATTAGTATTCTAATTATGTCAATTAGCCAAACTTGAAGCTCCAAAACTGTAGTCCACAAACCAATACCTGACGTCACGATGGGTTGTTCCACCTTTTTGTACAGTCCTTTTCCTCAACAGTCCAGTTATTGACATTTTGTATTTAGCATTTGCTCTACAGAGGTTATAAAATTGAGATTGTTGATGACGTGTGATATTTTTGTGCTTGTAGCAATAGCCAAGCAATTATTTGATGGGGCACAGTGTTTTTCTTTGAGGATCCATTTGTGAAATGTGTCTTTAACTGGGTACACCATGCAGGCTAATTTAGAAAAAAAAACCTTTTGTCTTTTAGTTTTTGTATTATTTATTTATTTTATTTAGTATTTCTTTCTTTCATTTAATATGAATATTCATTCCCTTTTTGATCTACAATGCCACTAATATGCCGTTGTAAATAGCTGTATATACTACACACTACATCATCAAAATATTGAAGGTCTTGGTTTAAAACTATAAATTTGATCAGTATTGAAAAGTATTGATATGAAATGAATGAATGTTTAATGTGACTCCTGAAATTGATGTGACAAGATCAGCTGGAGAGAAGTTGCTAGTTTGCAGAACTACAAAAACACGACACAAGTGATTGTTCAGTGGTGGTGGAGTGGGGTTCTTTTCTTGAGAACCATCTTCAGCAGAGACTTGCTTGCAGAGAGTTTCGTTTTGGCCTGTTATCAAGTTACTCATCGAGTTAACGTTAAAAATTAGTGACAGTTGATATGACCTGCCGCTGGACATGTTTGTCATTTTAATCATTGAAAGCGAGTGTAGTGCCTTGCTGTCCTAAAGGAAAGCCGCGCCGCAACTCTAGCAGAGTGAGATGGACAAAAAACAGTGGAATTCAGTAAAAAAAAGACTTACTTTATATGAGTCGACACACAGC
>JAPMOB010170084.1:0-10326 GCA_029875015.1 Lepomis gibbosus
GGACTGGGGACTAAGACATGGAACCAACACACAGACTAAATAACAGAATAATGAAACTAAACAGATACCTAACTGATAAAGGACAGGACAGGATCGTGACACTGCTTTCACCTTGTATTGCTTTACATTTCATCACTTATTTGCCTTATTTTTGTGCAGCCTCATTTAAAATCTATATCTGTACCATAACAACCTGTGAACACTTTTGAAGAATGTGACACATGTAAACAGAGTGGACACAAGTAATTTATGTTGGCAGTAAAATGTTCGCTGTGATGGAGGGTACCCACACACCATCCTCACCACCACAACTACCCAAACCATTTTTCTGCCCTGGTACCTCTCTTGGCACAAATTCTTGCAAGGCCTCACCTGTCCGTTAAATGTTGGCCGGAACACAAGTATATGCAGACTCATGTACACACTCAGGGAATGATGCACAGTGAAGTGACAGAGGGACAATGTCACTGTTTGCAGCTGTTCAAACATGTCATCTACTCTCTCTTGTTGGGAGCTTCCCATATAATTACACAGCTGTCACACTGTAATCACACTAATGTCTGGTGAATCACAAGGAAATAGCACGGGCCACTCACTCATTAGGAGGCATGCCTCCTCTTCATCTGCCGTGTATTTGTTTTATAAACCTAGAGTGATAATCTCTTTGTCTGGGATGGGATGAAAAATCATCGCTGGCATTCTGAAGAGAGGTAAATGTGAACACAGCCACTGCCAGTGACAGCTTGTGCAAGATCACACCAATGGAAAGACTAATATTAGTGTAAGGATCAGCAGTTCTATGCAAGATGTCTGCTGGGGATTGTTAATCTTGTGAATTAAACTGTGGTCAGGTTGAGTTAGTGCAGTGTCCACTTTTTGATGGTCGGGAGACATCGCGCAGTTCAAGCATGAAAGAAGAGAGCTGTCAAGTTGTATTGATTAAATGCCAGGCGATGTGACAAGTTCAAAGGGAGGACAGTTTGATGTCATATGACAAATCACAAACAGTCTGATACCCACTGTGTGAAAACCCCAGAATAAAATTAATTGGAAATTTATTACGATGGCTTTAAAGTCCTCACACACCCATTTACTTCTTTACTTTTCTTGATTAGACCTCTGGACTGCGTGGGTGTATACAGAACAGGACTCCAGGGTGCAACCAAAAATCTGTGACTGAGTGAAAGAGTGACTAAACATTTTTATAAGTCGCACCAGTCTGCCTGAAATTTTGCAGGATTTATTAAAAATAAAAATTGTTGTAATTTATAAAAACATTTTAAATAAACACCAAGTGGATGTGCAGACATTTGCCAAAAATTATAAGTATATTTTCTGTAAATCTAAAAGGCCCAGACATCATCGGTGTAGGTAACAGTTCAACTCTGTTCCTGGTCCTCCGATGCCTAATCCTCAACCAGCCTCTTCAGTGGAGATAGCCTCATCTGACTCCGAGAGAGATCCAAACATGTGCCTTTCGCAAAGAATGGCTTGTCCAATTTCTGTGGCTCAGATATGTTACAACAGTCAACATTATGCATTACATTTATTGCTAAAGCATGGTGGGGAAAACTGCTTTTGCTGTCGGAGCATTGACATTCCAGATTCAAAGCACAATGCACAAAGTCAAAAAGCAGAATGTTTTCAAGAAACATGCCCTGTGCTGTGACGTGCAGACCGATCCCCGCAGTGGCAAACTGAAGCAGTTGTGATGAAAGTAATGTAATTAAACAAATAAAATTTTAGTCCATCAAAAATTATCTGCACATTTACAATGATTGTTGTTGTTTGTGTATGCGAACTGACAAAAAAGGTAATGCATTATTTGGTGCACCTAAATTATGGGCTGTGTGGCGCACCAGTGCCACAAGTTTCTTAAGTGCCATCCCTCACACTTTCATGAATGATGCACACTTGTCATATTACTAGCACATAGAGTATAGTGACATGTGTATGCCTGTATAGCCTAGCTTTAATGGTAACATGGTGTCATGGAGGAAAGCACCTGAAATTAGGTCCAGCCAATATCATTAAACTAGACTGGAACCTGCAGTTCCAGTTTACCCTGCACATTATGACACTATGTCTACCACTTTTAAAATGCCAGTATTACTTCCTGCTTGTGGTTTAGTATCCATCCATTTCTGCCAACACATATATTTTCATTCATCCAGTAAGTGACACTCACTTTCACACTCATTATGCTTCATAGCAGGGCAAAGTCCACAGGAATGCTGGTAAGAGTCCATGCCCTGAAGTTGATACGTCAGTGCGTCTGAGCAGAATCAAAACAGTTTGCATTTGGACCACGCTCTATGGTGTCGTCAATCATCCCCAAGCTTCAGGAGCATCATCAATATTTGCCATTCTTACCATCTGGATGGAGAAATGCCAGAGCGGCTACTTCCTGCTTGACTCTTAACTACCAATTAATGAGCAGGTAACTGGCCTGACCAGATCCGGCTATTAAGACTGTTTACTTGGAGGGGGGGCTTGAACACTCAAAATTATTCTGGAGCCTGATGTGAATTAACTGTAAATAATTTCTTTCATTACCTCATCCAAACTCCAGAGGGGAGAATTATTTCAAACCCACAAAATGTGACTGGAGAATCCTGTGTGTTCTGCTGAACACTGGGAAGAGAAAAAAGTTTATACTGCTGAATGTCTTGTCAGTTGGACAATTGTGAAAGGATGGTGCTAAATACATTCTGTTTGAGGAAAAAATGGGATATTGGACAAAAAAGCAAAGAGAAAATCATCTGAAATTTAAATGTTCATCATTTCAGTGTTTGATATACAGTACACTCGAGGTTATAATGATACAGATGTTCAATTATTATTGATCATCTAGTTTCTAAAAAAACCCCATTTATTTAATCTAAAACCTCAACACAAAAAACAGCATGAAAAGCTAAACATGAGTGGTACATGCCTGTAAAACTATAATCCTGATGCTTAAAACACTTTTGGTAAATTCTTAATACACTGTATTTCTACAGGTCAACTTTTATCTATACATGATGTGATAACATTCTATCATCGATTGGTTTAAAAAACAAAAATGCATATTCCGACTAGTGAGAGTGAAAATACAAAAATAACCATAATACTGCTTACTATGTATTCAGTTTGCAGATGGACTCGGTGCCAGTGGCGATGCAGAGAATGAAGATATTTTTGATGGTCTTACTCCGGGAATTTTCTGCAGAAGAAAGGATTAAACGGTGGTGAGGTTTTAAGGCCACATACCTTCAGGGCTTCTAAGAAGTTAATCAAATGTGGAAGTTTATTTACGTGCCCTGGTGTGATGTATGCATTTGGAATGGCAATGCAGTCACTCTAAACAACCCATGGCTGTATGAGTGCAACTTAGTTTTTACAGCTGGTATTCCCCATACATTTGTATAATTTCGCTCCTCAACATAGAAAAAAAGCATATTCTTCAAAGGGGGTTGTATAAATTGATTGGGTAAGAGCTCTTTCTATTCCCCCCACCACAGCAATGTGAACACCATTGCTATGCATCAGAAATAGACCTTCTTTACAGAAGTACGGAGGGAGGAAGTGGGGGGTAGAGTAGAGGAAAAAAATGCATGTATTCAAACTGGAGGCCTCGCTGAATTGATGGGCACCAGGCGTGGAGCTTTTCTGCAGGGAAATCATTTGCATAATGGGAAAGTGGTTGGAGTTGGAGCTGAGAGCTCTCGTCTTGTGGGGACAGTCAGTGAAGTGGAAGGAGAGAGCTCCTATCAGATAGACGACCACTACCAAGGTGCTCGAAGAGAGCGAGATGTACGCCGGTGATATGCTCTTTTGCTTCCTGTCACCTGCCCATTTCATCTGCAAAACAATTTACCAACAATCTCTCAGACGTCTGCAGCCAATATGTACTCGTGAATTTGCTTTTGAAAAGACTGCAGCAGAATTGCCCCAGCTTCATTCCACAAATGAATCTTGCACAATAGTTTCCAGTCATCTTGCTCTGATAAAAAGTATGCAGATTGTTTCGAAAACTGAAATTCAGCCAAATTTAATTTTGTACACTGCATCTGTGGAAACTTAAGCGAGCTTAAGCTTCAATCAAACATGCAGGGTCGCTCTATTATACCGTACAACTCTGCTAACACTTCATGTTCACTCAACCATAGGTCCAAATTGTGACCTGTAGCCATTCCTGCTTTTATAAATACATGAGACCCCACATTTAGAAAAAGTACATTGCTGTATTATATGGCTAATATTTGTGCTCATACAATCAAGTGGTGCTTATGAAAGGTATGGTGTATATGGAGGACAAAAAAAATCACTGAGAATGTGTCTTACTGCATGATTTATAGGTCTTTAGCTTTTTTCTGGAGTCTTATGATGTATGTGTGCAGTTACCAGAAAGGAGGTATGTAGTGTAGGCTAGGAATTGAGGATCGAAGTGAATGATGTTTCAGTCATACATTTTTCAAAGGTTTTGGAGGTGCTTGGTGGTTTGCTGTTGCCTGAAAAGAATATCAACAACAGCTCTGCAGATGCAGGAAGGAAAATAGCAGAAGAGCATACTCTTCCTGGACCTGTAGAAAGTAAAAAAAAACTGCTGCTCACAGTATTTCTTGAAGTGTGACACACATAATGCAAAGTATTTCAGGATTTGAATCCAAAACTGTGATGTCCACTATTTTACTAATGTAGTACCTTATCTTATAAAATGTTGGCATTCAAGTGTTGAGCACTGAATATTAATGACGTAAAGCCTGCCAGCTAGTTCAGGCAGAAAACTCGAGTAGTGCTGCATCCTGAATTAGCTCATGCTTTAAGCTGAGCTTATACATTGTCAGCGCCTATTTGTCAACACCTGCTGGGCAGTCTATTTAAAATGTCAAACCTGCCATTCCTTATGTGCAGTTGCTATTCCTTCTGTTTAATCCTCACCTCACCTGACTTTTATAATGTATTCATTATCAGAGATGCGTTATGTTTTTTTAGCTATAAATGCTGTGTGTATGTGAACTAGTGATAGTTTGGCAGAGATTGCTAGGTATAGCCTAAACGTAGAAGTATGTTTTAAAATATGGATGAGGTGCTGACATACTGCTTGTTGTCACCTTGATAACAAGCACATTCACTCAGCTTGCAGCATGCTGTTGTTACACAGTGGCTGGGTACATTTAATGGCTCTGAATAGTTAAGCATTCTCTTTACAGAGGCCGCTACTGCAGCTTTTTAACTGCTCTCTGGTGTTAGGGAATGACTTGCTGTCAATTGAATGAAAAAAGAGAGCCAAGTTCATTTGACCTGAGCGCTCCAGTTTGTTTCCTAATGCCTGTTTTAATCAGTGGGGGGCTGGTTCTCCATCGTTAATCAACACAATTACTTTCAAACTGAAGTCCTGACTGCTCACCAACAAATGGACTACATAGGCTGGGCTACAGGTGCTGAATATAATGTTGCTTTTAATTTGCTGTCTTCCTCTGGATATCAGGTTAACTCTTTGGCATTCACATTAAGGGCAGCAGCTGAATATATGAGTCTTCTGAAATTGCATTCATGTTTATAGCTCAAGATGTAAGTTTTGGGCAGCCTCAATGGAAAATACCTGACTTTTGAAGGTTTATGGTTCTCAACAAGAACCTCTTTATTGAATCACTTCATTTATGGCTGCATCTTCATTTGCCATTCTTCTCAAGCAATATTTGAAACTGATCTGCCAACAGAAAAGCTTTGAAAATGTCAAATAGATATCTATGGATTTTTAGCATTGCTATCAAACAGGACTACAATAACGTGGGGCAGCAAAGAGAACAGCACAGCTAAGGTCTACTACTCCAGCAGTGTAGTAGTCGCTGCACTAGTGAATGCTACAGTGCCAATGTTCATCACAGTGAAGTAACATGTATTCACTGCAACAGTGTGGCTCATTGATGTGTTTTTTGACAACAATGGAGGTCTATGGGACAGAGGAACAAACTATATCCGGTATACACAGTATAAATTCATGTTGTTTTTTGGGTCTTTAATGGGATTTGTTGACAATAAGAAATAAAACAATCAGTAGCTAAATCTTTGCACAATATAAAGAAATGTAATAACACAGAATCCAATTTTTCATGTAAAATATATGCCCAAACTACACATGGTGCATCATGCACTCTAAATTACTCTAGTTCCACTGGTGTGTGTGACTGCAGGGATTTGACTAGTATTCACATTCAAAACACATTTTGTGAGCCTTTTTTCTAAAAAGGAGGACATTGCCTTCAACAAGATATTCTGTACATGTTTGGCCTTGTGTGCATGAGTGTTAAATACTATGTGTAAATACTAATGTTCAATTCATGTCCAAATCAGAAAGAAGCGCCACTTACATATATGAGGCTGGCCATTTAGAATTAAACACCAATGTGGATTTAACAAATTAAAAGAATATATATTTTTAGCTTTACAGCAATGGCATTTTTGTCAAATTGTTTTATATATTTTTAGATTATACTCTACCTAAAGTATATGTACCTGCAGAGTCATTTTATGCATCATAACAGGAAATGTCACATTAACACCACAGACGGCAGGCACACTGCTGACTAACGCAGAAAGAAAATCATAGTGATGAAGGCTAGGAAAACAACAGTACAATACCTTATGCACTGAAGTAGTATAATACTGTTTCATCACAGAAAGTTATTCATAGGTGAATAATAAATGTTAAATATCCAGATTATTTTGTACAGTGGGACCTACAGTTCAGCAACCACATATATTGTTTGTTATGTGTGTACTTTGTAAAGTTCAAACCACCCTGGAGCTCCTGTAAGTTTAAGTCTAAACATCAACAAATAACACATTTACCTGAGTGACTATTTTGTAAATGTAGTACCATCTACATGCGCGTTCAGAGTGCGTTCAGTCTATTGTCAGCACATGTCAGCAGCGGCTGTCAATAAAAACTGAAACGGCTATAAAATTAACTAGCCAATTTACAGTGAGCAAACATTAAACAGCACAGCCCAGATAGCATGAATGTTTGGCCCAAATGTTTCCTGCATCTACTTTTCTCTTATGGCCCACATTTGGCCTTGAATGACAGTGTTGCCTTAGGGTGGAGTGTTCACCTTACATGGGCCAGATTTCAGGTGTGTTGTGGACCAAATATGGGCCAAATAAATGTACCATATGCCAACTTAACATGGGCCATTTGTTTGGCATGGTGTGAGCCAGGTCCGGTCTAAATCACTTGCGGTAACTCAAGTCCGGCCTGGCTCATGGCATTTGGGCCACATTTGGCCCACGCAACACTAGACAGTGCCATTACTGAGCACTAAGTGCCAAAAGTGACCCAGATTAGACCCAAACGTGTTTGCTATCTGGGAGATCGGTAGAGTATGCTTACAAAAATATATGTTAGTTACTATATATGGTAGTTGATCAGCCCCAGACCATGATGTGGTCTAGTTAGAGTCTACAGTTTTTCTTAAGTAACTTAAAAACAGTGGGGAAAAAATCAAATGAATCATTACAGAAAAGTAGTGAGATTACTTTACAATTTCTCAAAAGCAAAAGGAATTTGTAACATTACATTGCGTTACTCAGCTCCATCAAAGGTGCCTTGAAACAATTCCAAGCCCTCCAAACCCACAGTCCACATTTTCTGTGTTTAAGAAGTTTAGGGAAAAAACAAGAAATTATGACAAACTGCCAGTCTACAGTTTGATATTTACTGACCATTGACAGCTAGCTGTTACCCAGGTGACTCCTGACCAAAGACTAAGACAACACGCTGCTAAGACAATTTGACAACATGCTGATAAGACAATTTCTGAGCTTTTGGAAGGAGTATTCGCATAGGAGTAGTGGATGGAAACACGCATTTTTGCACAGAGCGCTGGCTAGCTCAGTTGGTAGAGTGCGCCCCATGTATGAAGGCTGAGTCAATAGGTGCATTCAACTGCAGGGATGGGGTATAAAAACCCCATTTTGGTCCCAACTTTGTGCAGCCGGAGAAAAGCAACTGCGGTTGCTGGACTCAGACAACTGCAGCCACCTTGTTTCCACAAGGTTTTTATGTCTTGCAGTGCCGGAAAAAGTCGGCCAAAATTTCTAACCCGCGTGCCTTATGTTGTGTGCAACACGCATCATGTTAAGTCAGCTTGGCAAAGAGCTGCAAGAAGCCAAACGCACCTATTGTTGCAGTTGCTGAGGTTTCATCTGGCCTGCGGCATATCCATTAAAAGGCTAAAAAGCACGGGAAAACATTTAGAAAAAAGTGTTCTGAAACTGAATGGAAACCTGCCTAAATTAGACTAATACTCATTTATGCTTTACTGTCCAACACTATTGGAGAATCTCTGATTCTGTATTAACAATATGTTAATACAGAATCAGAGATTCTTGCTGGGCGGCTGTAGCCCTGCAGGTAGAGTGGATTGTCCACTTATCACAATGTCACATTTCGTGTAACCTTGGGAAAGACACTCAACCCCAAATAGAGGGTTATTGCGGCACCTTGCACCTTGCATAGAAACTCTTAGCTTTTGGTGCTTCAGTGTGTGTGTGTGTGAGTGTGTGTGTGTGTGTGTGTGTGTGTGTGTGAATGACTGAATGAGAGGCAAAACTGTAACTGTATAAATGCAGCCTCGTCAGTTTGCACCTGTGGCCATTAGTCTTTTAAAATTCCAACTAATGCAGAAACCCATAACTTTCTCACAAACAGCAGCAGAAATTATGCAGTTGCAACCAGCTCACCACTGGAGGGGAAGACAGTATGAGGATAAAGTTCAAATTTTTGGCCTTAAATAAGATTTTTTTACTATCACATGGAGACCAGAGGTTACACAACAGCATGCCTATATCAGGTAGGGATTTTGTTTCTTGCTGAAGGACACTCCATCCATTTAATGTAAGGTGTTGCTCTCTCCTTAGAGAGAGAAAGGGGAGAGAGAGAGAAGGATACTGTATATATTCTGAGCAAGACATGACCACAGAAGTAGTACAGTGGCTAAGTACTACTTCACCACTTACTTTCCTCAACAGTCACATCAGAGATTTGGATTCTAATGATTTCTGCTGCAGCAGAATAATAGGATCTTTCTTCACGCCACCCTTTGAAGTCAAAGAGCCAGATCGTCAGGGTAAAGACTGCCACTTATGATGTGCCTTAGGTACAAATGAGAGGCATTAGTTCTCTGGACCCTCGCATGAATATCAATAGCTTGGTTCATGGAGTGGCCTTCACCGCGCCACTCACTTCCTATTTCCTCTTATGGACAGAGAATTTTCATTCCAAGTAGCCTAGGTTTTTGTCTCAGTATTTTTTGATACCAGTAGTATGACAAGTAGTAGTTTATCCATTTATTTTGCTTCCCTGTGTCATTATAACTGTTCTTATGATTATAAAACCATTATAATAGTGAAATCTCCTTGTCACAATAAATAAAATGAGAAGGACCTTAAGGTTGTCTGAATTTTTAATTTAGTAATTAGTAAATAGTTGCTCTAAATTGTAGAGAGGTTTATTTGTAATTCTAAGCACATTTTTATTGTTAGACTGTTGGAAGATATTTGCATTATGTTCATTACTAAAAGGATGCTATGTAATTACTGCTAACATTCTTGTGAACAATGTTTGAATAATTGATTCAATGAGCAAATCATGAGTCATTACATTAGCGATTGTTTTCAACACAGAATATAAGATGGACTTTTCTTTATATGTATATTATGTACTGCTGACTGATTAACCACATAAAAAAATATCCAATTAAGTGAGACACACAAATCACATGCATTCTCAGTTTTCTAGTGTTTATCACTTGCAAATATTTGCTCACCTGTAATGACAAGCATACATAAGCATGATATTAAGTAAATTAAAGCAAAATTTTTGTAATTTATTACAGTTCTGGCCAGGTTTTAGTGTTGCATCTCTGGGTCATTAACAGTCATGCAGAAGCGAATACTCTCACAGTGTGATTTCTTTGGTCTGTCTTCTAAATGAGCAGTGTGTCTACTAACATAAAGACTTTAGTGTTATGATCCTAAATGCTGTATCGATTTTCTATCTGGAATGCCTGATCCTTATAGCACCTTGTAATACAGCATAAATTTTTCCAGACTCTTTTAAGATTACGTTTCGAAACCTTTGTCAAAACACAAAAACATTGTGGTGACTCGTGACATGACAGTCATCTCCACATGACAGTGTGCATTGCAGCGTTTAATTGTGCCACCAGACACAAGCACAGAGTGTGTATATGCGCAAAGGGGAGGAGGAAAAGAAGGTCAAACGCAACAACATTGTGATTCCCTACGTGTCTGGAGTATCAGAGAAACTCAGGAGGA
>JAPMOB010170103.1:0-14186 GCA_029875015.1 Lepomis gibbosus
ATATATATACACACACACACACACATTACATTTACTCATTTGGCAACTTACAACTTACAACAACTTACAAGTATCAACGGAGCATCAAATATAGATCTACTATCTTATGATATGGATTCCTCTGATTTTTTTTAAAATTGTGACCAAGAAACATACTGAGCAGGACATTTTACAGCTGAAAAATAAACATGCCAGTGCTCTTGGCTGATGATTCTAAATGACCTCAAACCTAATTTGGCATTTTTATATTAAAATCTCTTGTAACTCCTTGGCCGACATCTACACAAATACAAATATATCTGCAATAAGTTAATAAGCAATTTGTCAGTGTGGCTGTAGTGCGTACGTGTGTGTTCTTATTTTGGTGAGGAGTAGGGAGCCACATGTAAACTACGCCAGGTTTTGGGGTTTAGATGAGGGTAAAAAGTGTTTTATGAAAATGATACTGTTTAATTAGCTTCTCATGGAATTTCCTATTAGAAGCAAACATGTGGAGCGATGTTACTTTTTAAGGTGGCAACAGTTGACGATTTTCACACACATCCGTAAGTGGTGTAAATCAGGTGTTGATTGGCTTGATTAGCCGCAGTCTATGCTAAACAAGGGTCTAGTGACACCAGCAGATTTACAATACTGTAGTATTGTAATAATACAGTTGTAGAATTCAGCTATATGACCGGGCTTGCTGAATTCTCTCTATAGTGCGCACATCACAGTACCAGCAGAAATTCTTGCCAATGCCATTTTCCTAATCACCAAAGCCCTGATCATTGTTTCTGAGTGATTTTCATTTGTTTTTGGCCCTGCCTGTGTGAGTATGTGGCTCTGAGAATGTCAGTGTTGATTGGTCAGTGAAAGGGACTTTGTTCTTGTGGGTGTAAGGAGCAGCACTACCTCTAGGGGCTGCTAGCGGGGCTTTTAGACTTTCAGCCGTCTTTCACTGTAAATGTCTTTATAAACACCAGACTATTGTATTCCCATTGCAGTATTCGTTTTTTTCGCAGATTTACTGTCAAAAAGTAGATTTGAGCTTCTGGGTCTTTGTTGCATATCAGACAGATTTATATTTCTCTATTTCTAATCCATTTTCCTTCTTCATACCTGCATTCCAGCTGGTGGGCTTTTGTAGGCCTTTAACTTGCAGTTCTTCTATTTTTAAACGCATGATCACACAATATGTAGTTCTAATCCAACTTAAAATGATCTTTACTTGGCTTTTTTGTGGCAAAAACAAAATGTCACATGTATTTATTTAGGGTCAAATGCAACACAATTAAGAGCCTTCTAAGAGCTGCTTTTACAGAAACAAAGAAGGAAAGAGGCTTCACACTTTCTCATGATATTACAGTTATCTTGTTGGTAAATAGAAAAGCCTGGGGTGCCTTCTCTTAAATAAGAGCCAACTTGCTGAGAACTAATCTCTTACTGGATGACCTTCAGTAAATCAAATCTTAAATAGCTAATTAAAGTCTGTGATTAACTTGGGGGGGAGGCTCTTTCCCTCTTAAAGCTAGTAGATTAGGTTCGGGATATTGAAGTTTGTGATTTAATCAGTGCTTAACTATGATGTTTTCAACTACAAATTCAGACGTAAATGACAGCCACTATCTACACTCAATTCCACTGAACTAAGCATCAACTGAAACTTGTTTCTAAGACCTTAAGACCCCTCCCCATTCCAATCACACTGCTATCATTTAATTTTATTTCATTTTATTTGACCAGTCTCAAGTTGAAGTGCCATTTGATTTTAGCTAGTAACGAGAATCACTCCTTGAGGAAAAGGAGGGTCTTTATATTATGAGGTAATATAAAAGTGTTCATTAAAAGCAAGCCATCTTCATAATGAAACATCAAACGTCATCTCCAATATGCCTTTCTTTTGAGATTTAGGATAGGCTGTACTACACGAGACAGCTTAGTTTCCCATCCCACGACATCACTGAGACCTCTTCCCTAACTGCACCCAACTAACCTCCCTCATTATTTACCCCATCAGGTGTGGGAGAAGGTTCTTGAATGACATTAGAAGCTTGTGCTGCCAAATAACTGCCCCCTGTGGGGAATTTGCATTATTCAAGATTAAAGAGCCTCACACAGTGCACCACAGTATGGTGTTCCTTCTTTCCCTCCATTTTCGACACACTGAGGACCCTGAATGGCACACCTGTCTCCTGGCATATCCTTTGAAATAATAAGTGTGCAGTAATTGCTGGAGAGTGGGGAAGATTTTGTACATCACTTCCTGACCTTATGAGTGACACAAACTTTAGAGGGCTACATTTATTCCTCTCCAAATGCATTTTTAATGTGGACTAAAAGTGTTTGTGCATTATTCTGTTCCGGATGGCGGAAGGTGGCTGTGACAGGTCTAATGGTTTGATGTTTTATTTTATTTTATTTTTTGCCAGGAATCATGAAGTGGCAGATAAGATTGCCTCGTCTATCAAAGTTTAAAAGCATAACGTGTGAGAATAGATGGATTTTTCCTCAAATGCAGACAAAAAAATGGAGTTGATCTCGCACCTACTGTACGAGGATTTAAGATGGAGATGCATTCACCTTCTCGGTTACTGACAGCTTGCATTTAAATGAACAATGGTAAAATGGCAGGTTTAACTAAACACCTCAGACCAACAGCAGACAAAACATTACGCCCCACGTTTGACTTTCTGGCTAGATGCAGTATCAAATGCCCTCCATGTTCTGTCAATGCTCTGACAGCCCTCCCTCTTTGAGAGCTCTTGTGGGTTTATATGGGGTAACCCTCCATGATAAAACCACAAATGTTTGTGTCTTTTCTCCTGCCCTCATTCATCTTATTCCCGCACTCATTTTCTTGCCCCATCTCCCCCTCTCTCACTCTGCTTCTGCTGTTGACAGCTTACCTTGCAGAGCTCTAATCTCACCCCACTACTGAGCGACCAAGTGTTGGAACAAGTCGCCTTCTGTAATAATTTGGAAACTCTGCCAGTTTCGTGTCTTAAAAAAAGCAGCAATGAATTTAATTAGAAAGCTGTTGCATATCTCTGTGATACATTTCTTTTAATTAACCCCATGTGAATAAATTAAAAATAATAGGGGGCTGAAAAGTGTGGAAAAACACCCTAATGAAGTTTTCTGTTAATTGGGATGGAGTCTGCTGCCAAACCACAGTGAGCAGTGAGCACCAGGAGCTAACAATGCCTTCTGTAAGCTTCAGAAAAGGGCCCAGGGCCTTCGTGCTGACTTCAAGTGTAAGAAATGCACCTCTGACGTGATGGAAATGACCGTGGACTGGGAGAAAAGGCAGTCCTGTTCCAGGCTGCTCTGCTGAGACTCCCCATGCCGCGCTTGAAGCTCGGCCAGTGTTATTGCAGCCCTAATGCGGCTGACTCATTTGGAGCGGATCAGGAGTAATTATGGTAGGGAAAGTGGCTGCCGACCGTGGGGGTCAGGACACTTGTAACATGTGAAAAGAGCAATTATTCCAGGAGACAAAACCCTCCCTTATCCTGGGCAGTACCAGGGTCAATGCAAGGGACGGCTGTGCTCCGTTTCACTGGGGCTTATTAGCCACTGCAAGCTGCAAAGTTTGGGAGAGTGCATCTTGTTAATGAACAGTCCCTTCCTCATCCGCACCAGCCCTGTCTGCTCTCTCTCCCACTTACTGTGGGTGTTAATTATGTCATAATCATAGCATGCATACAGTCCCAGAAATCACCTCACAGACCCTAGCATTCATACACAACCATCTGGAAATGTAGCATACAGTACAGTAACACAGAAGGCTCTTACAGCGAACTATAAGAAAAAAACCCCAGTCAGAATGAAATGTAATATTGACTTGGGCCTTGTAAGAAAACTACCTTATTTAAGAGAGACTGTGTGTCTGTGGGCTTTTCTCTGTGAGTGTGTGTTCATGCATATCTTTTCTTGTACTCATTGCATGTGCTCCAGCTAAGGATAGGAACATGAATCACACTGTGAATCAGTGGTCTTTATTTTGCTTATCATTCAGAAAGCACTCATCAGTCTGCTTTCAACCGGCATGTGTATTCCAGCTGATATTATTACCAGATGTCTTGTATTTTGTCTTGGCAATAGAGAAACGTGTCTATGGGCTCAATTACAGCGATGACGGAAGCTGAATGAAAGGGGCTGATTCATGCACACAATGGCAAGACATCTGCATGAGATCCCTATTAACCTTAGAGGCAAACACCTTGGCCTGAGGACAAATTTTATTTGGGATTGCCATGGCCACAGCATTTACAGTCGTGGCTGAAAAATAAAAGTCAGGGTTAAATCAGCCGCTGTAGCTTCTAAACTGCAGATTTGATGATAGTTTTTGGAATACAACATTGTATATTTTCAATGTTTTATATTGTTTTATCTCTTATATAATATATATAATATGATATAATATAATAATATAATTTGGCTAGATTAGATTTATTTAAGATGATTTATTCAGTCATGCAGGGTTGATGTGCAATGATTTGGTAACCTTATACAATTTATAGATTCATCAAAGGCCATTAATGTCCGGTTGATGTCTTGTGCAGGAGTGGTTTGAATTAAGTGATGGTGGTGGTCATGATGATGATGGTGGAGATGATGATGACAAATGCACTTGTTTCAGCTAAATGCAATCATTTGCTAGTGTAGTATCTAATTCCCTGAGCATGCCAGTCTGTGTATTCACCACGCTGGTGGCTAACACTCTGTTATTTGCTGCAGTTGGGAGTTGGAATTATAGGGGCCCCTGAGAGGAGGCCCACCCAGGGCCAGCTTCCACCTCCTTGAAAGCCCACCTCCCTCCCCATGTGTCAGGAAGGCTGAGTGATTCTCATCAAGATCCTTTACCTCCCAGTGAACCAGCAAAGTCTGCCTCTCACCATGGTGTCAGTGCTTTTAATTGATCAAAAGACATTTAAAAAAACACAGAATCAGATGTAACTGTCCCTTCTGCCATTAAGGTTGAGTGCGTGTGAGAGCAGCTGTTCCACTGGGATCATGTGTGTAGTAGTGTGTAGTTAGTAGTTAGTGTAGTAAAGGAGACGGTGAATTTGTTGCCTTTCAGTTTAGTTGTATGCAAGTGACATTATAACTGAAATAATCAATTAGTAGGATATTAAAATGATTTGGCAACTATTTTAGTAATTGGTTAATCAGCTCAGTAATTTATTAAGCAAACATTTGCTGAATCCATTTTTTCAAATGTTCATTGCAAAATGTAATTGGTGGAGCTGCAATGATAGTCGATTAATCTACAGAAAGTAATTAGCAACTATTTTGATAATCAATCATTTTAGTCACTTTTTAAGCAAAATTATCAATCATTTCCTGGTTTCAGGTTCTCATATATCAGGATTTGAAGCTTTTCTCTGTCTTATATTACAGTAAACTTAATATATTTTGATTTTGGAATTTTTAGAAAAGAGAACAATCAATTAATCCACAAAATAATCAGCAGAATAATCGATCATGAAAATGAGTGCCAGTTGTGGGCCTACGTACGAGACAGAAGAAATACAGACACACCTGGCAGTGTAGAATTTAGCAAGTGACGTCAATTATTATTAGGATTATTATCATTTCCTGGTTTTTCACCCACACCAGACAATCTTCTTTTAGTCCGCATGACATGACATAGCATGGCTGATGGCTCACTGACTTAAAGGAAACCTACATTACAGTAAGCAGCGTAATATCCAAGCACTTGCTAAATTGTTTTAAAAATAGCAACCATTTTAGTGATAATGATAGGAAAAGTGGGGAATGGAGCAAATCATCGTTTTTTTCACACACTCTTGTCCAATCTGAGGAAAATGTGGGCCTTGCCACGTCTATGTGATAATTGTATTTCTCTAATTTCAAACATTTCCTTGAGTGCTCCAAACAGCATCATTTCTTTTAAAACCTTAAATATAAGAAAAAAGGTTAGCAGACTGATGTGATTTCTTTGATAGCTGTAAAGACGGAAGTGTAAATGGGGTAACACAGAAATCGGATTTTATCTCTATAATGGAAAATACATGCTCTGACAGACTGCTTGGGCTGAGAAAAACTAACTGTACATATTCTTGAAAGATACAATCTTAAAGAAAGTAGATGGATGGAAGAAGGGAGAGATGACAGGCCTTTACACACAGTACTAATGGCAAATTAAATTCCTTCTCAGGAAGGATATTTGGCAGGGCAAGTGCTGTCTCTCCACTTTGAGGGGTAAAATGTTGGAGAATGAATCGTGATGTGGACAGGCATGCTTTTGGTGACATCAAATGACACTGGAAGGTCAGTGGCACTTGTATCTGTTAAATGGATTGGATTAAGTGGAGGCTGCCTCCTAGTATGCTGCTTCCTTTCATAATGCAGCTTTTCTTTCTGGGAGGTGGCAAGCATTGGGGGGGTTCTGTTGTATTCCACAGTTTCACATAGCACTGGGAGGGGTGACAGGTGCAAGAAAATGTATCATGGCATTAAGGGAATTGAAAAGACACTTACTTTACACACTTTTTTTTACAGTCACTGCTCTTTGTTTAGTGGGTTTGAGCTAGTGCTTGCTACAGTACTATTAAAGCTGTTTTTCCAGAGGCTTCTCTAGTAGAAGACATCAAACCCATGTTTGTTCCCTGCAATGGCTTCCAGAAAGAGGCATCAGTTGAATGTGCATACTAGTTTCCTGGCAGACATTAGACATTCTTCCATTGAGACATCTCTCTTACAGTCAAGCCTGAAGGACCGGGACATATGCAAGAAGATATGAATGTCAGACTAACTGCAAACACAGAACCTAGGTCGCCCTACGACACAGAGAGTGTTGTCACTTTGATGATTCTGAGCTGGGTTTTAAGCAAAACCGGGGTGTGCATCCGGGGTGAGCAGCATATGGTAATTCCAGGGTAGGTTAAGCTTTGGCCTTTTCAACCGTGATGTAAAACACACACGTGATGTTTAAGGAGTGTATGGCGGGTGGTGGTCTCAACCAATTAGGAGTAGTTCTCTAGAGGTGGAGGAACGACCTTTTTGTATAATTAGTTCTGTTATTTAAAGCAAAGATTTTGAGTAGAATAACTAATTAGGTGTCATAAAAGGCAAATTAAAGATTTTTGTGATCCCAGAGGGAATTGCAGCAACTCATTTCTTTTTCTTTGCACAAGCTCTAAAGCACACACATGTACACAGGCATGCACATATACAAGTATTTTTGCTCTCCTCATTAAGACTGTTTTTAGTTCTGTAGAAGTCTGTCAGGCGAGCACTGTTGGCGTACCTGCAGAGAGCTCCCCTAACAAGCCATGAAATGCAGGTAGAAGAGTCCGCCCTTAGCCAGTGTGGCTTGAATTTGAAGCTTTTTAGCTTCATTTACAATGAACATTGGTATTTATAGCAGGTTTTGTGATCCTAATGTGCCAGCTTCAAGGGGCCTGTTTTGGGGAGGCAGGGAGGTGAGGGAGCTGGAGGGCAGGCAGAACACTAATTGATGGCTCCCATCACCAGCACTGAACCAATAAGCCTCCCCTTACCACTTCTGATAAAGAAATAAGATGGTTCAACATCACCAGAGCACTTACTGACATATAAACCAAAGCCATAAATTTGACTAACAAGCACTCCTATTTCTTTCACCTCTTTTTTTAAAAGGGGAAATGCTAATTATATTACATTCACAGCATTATTGATGTGTGGATGGCCAAAAATTCCAGAGCAAATCTGGATCCAATAAGGTACTTTGCAAGTCCATTTAGGCGTGCTGATATGAGTGTGTGTGTATGTTTGTGTGTGTGAGAGAGAGAGAGAGAGAGAGAGACAGTGTGAGAGAGAGAAAATATGCTTTTCTATTCCAAAGAAGTCCTTTGAAAAGTGGTAGAAGGTTTCTGTGAAAGACAACGAACTTGACAGGCTTTAGCAGAGAAAAACAGTGCTAAAGTAAAGCAGTCCCTTGTTACCAGCTGAGGTTGTGTTTTATCACCGAGCAAACCACAGAAGTTACTGTAAAATGGCAGCTAACTACAGAATGACCCCATTCACACTTAACATTATACTGCTGCAGTTGTGCATACTTTCCTGCTAAAGAAATGAAAATGAAAACTCAATCTGCTCCGGACAAAACGTACATATGCACATGTCTAAAATTTAATGGTAAAACAGCGATATTTCATATAAAACTCATAACGTTGGTCCTTTATAGATACCCACACAACGCTGGCCTAACCCCCTGTGATGCAGAGTGTCCAGTCTTTTTTTTTTGAAAGAGAGAGAGAGAGAAATGTGTTTTGAAAGTAGAGTGGCAAGTGGCGTCCACTGTGTGTTCTTTTAGGCGGATCAATAGCTCAGTGTGTGAGAGAGTGTCTTAAGAGCTGTTGTCTTGTGCTTTCAGCTGTGGCAGACCTGTTAGTGCTACAGAGGGGAGCTGCACACCCCTGCCTCTGTACCACCAGTGGCCTGAGGGGGGCTTTTAGTCCAAACACAAATGTCAACCACACATAGACTATTAGTGTTTAGTGCAGTTATTAAATGGACTTTATTTGTCCTTTAGGAGGCTAAAAGGCGCGCTTAAAGGGGACCTGCGTGACAGCAGGGCAATTTGCGAGTTTGGTAACTTAGGCTCGCTCGTTGCAGACACATGAGTACAGATAAGTGTAAAAGGAGGAAAGGCTGTAATGCTCTGAGTAGGGAACACTGTGTGTGTGTGTGTGTGTGTGTGTGTGTGTGTGTGTGTGTGTGTTTGTGGTTTGTGTGCGCAAATGTGTGTGTGTGTTTGAGTCTGTATGAAACACAGAGAGTGAGTGTATGCTAAAAGGCACTTAGGCCATAACATATCTCACTGGGGTCTGGTAGTAGCGTTTTTGTGGTCAGAGGCTTTTTAAAAGGTTAATGTTAATCTATACCAAACAAAGCCCATGAGGAGCTTTTACAGCTGTGGACAGTTGAGTGAAATGGGCTTTGATGAAATGGTAGGTAACTAACGCACTACACAGCTCGCTGTAAATACCACAGTAAGCAAAATAATCATTGTGTCTTTTATCATCTGAAATACACTAGACATCCCCTTCCTCTGGTACCTGCTGCAAGTGATCATGTAACTTTTGTATTACAGCATGTTCTTAGTGGAACAAGTAAGTCAGGGCTTTGTAGTCCAATGTGACCTGTGTGCCTATCTACATGGAAGAATGTTTTCTTTAATGCATATGAAGCAGGTAGGCAGTGTGCTGTGGCCGCGCGCGAGGCCAGGCTTAGACGCCTCGAGAAGCAGCCGGCTTATCAAAAAGAGAACATGAAAAGTCACTCGTGTTCCTGGGCCGTAAATCACGCATGGCTGTTTGTCTCCTTATCACTACAGGTGTGCCGATGCTCTCCGTCCAGCCCAAAGGGAAACAGAAGGGGTGTGCTGGCTGCAATCGCAAGATTAAAGACCGCTACCTGCTCAAGGCCCTGGACAAATACTGGCATGAGGACTGTCTCAAATGTGCCTGCTGTGACTGCCGCCTGGGGGAGGTGGGCTCCACCCTCTATACGAAAGCCAACCTCATCCTCTGTCGCAGGGACTACCTGAGGCAAGAAAGACACACAATCACCTCTCTCCACTCACAACAAACACAAAAGCCATGCCATTCCAAGAGCTGTGAGACATGAAAGGATCACAAAGGTTTTTCACCTCCTGGTACCGTTTGCTTTGGTTTCTTAGTGTGTTTCCCATGGCTCCCATTAACAGAAACATAGCTAGAATCACAGCTAAAATCAATGTAAATTATGCACAGATTCCTCAGTGTTAGAACAACATCACTGCAAAACCTAGTACGTTGAGAGTTTGTTGTCATATTCTTTTAAAGCATGCATACACCAGAATGTAACGTTTTGGGATGCTTCACCACAAGCACATTGCATTTCAGGAGTAACGCATCTTCTCATTTTGTCATTTTTGTATCACCACGTCTAGAATACAAAATGCATAGTCACAGTTTAAATATAAAGTTATCAGTGGGTTTACACTTGGTTGTTTTCAAAGCATACTTAACATTTAACATCATTATTACAATGGCATTGTTGACGTGCACGAAATCTATAATTGGAACCTGTCTCTAACTTAGACTGGTTCTATTTATTGTTTTCTACACATTGTTCTTGGAACTATCAATTTCATAGTATTAATACAGAGCCTAGACGCTCTCATTGTGAAGTCACAATGAGAGACAATTTTTAAAAAAGTAAATGACCTCTCTGTTCTTGATCAATTGAGAGTTTATTAATGTTCAATTTTAATAACAATTGTACTATACATGAAAAACCTAGTTTCACGGTGAGCACCACTATGAATACGTATTAAAGGTGTCAGTAAGTTGCATGTACAAAAATATTGATTTGTCAATGTAAGAAATGTCAGTGTTAGATGTTCTTTGTTCTCAGTCTTGTTTTGACTGACTTGATTTGACAGACTTTATAGGGTTTATAGGGATATTCATACCAACATGATGTTAAGTTTAAACCACTATGTGTTTGTGTTTGAAGTGTTCTTTTATCATATTTTCATCACTATCTGTGTGTTGAACACAGAGGGCTTCTGTCATGGAGTAGACTGTCTCTTAGTTGTACCAGAGCTGTAGGCTGTTGCTTCATCTCTGTCTTTGGCTCTGTATCACCCCCCTTCAGATGCCCCTGCCATCTGCTTGTTAAATTAAACATGACCATTTCCTGGGCGTTAAGTCACATTCCCAATGAGATCCTACCATTTATCTGAGGGTGAATCCCCGTGGGGCCGACTTAGGGATACTGGTGCCCTAGCCCCCCCCCATAAAACCCCCTGTCCTGTGCTGTCCTCCCCCTTTCTCCATCTTCCTACTTGTCTCTTCACTCTTTCACTAATACTTCCAGCTTATTGATACCTAATAGGTTTGTTTAACTTCTTTCTAACTTAACAAAAATTTTTGTATCAATTCTAAAATCCAAAGCACAGAGAACCTTAATCAACTTAGTTCTCTTCTTACCTCACTCACGGATCTCCATGACATCTCACTTATATCTCAGGTTTTCCTCTGACCTGGAAGAAGCCCGCAGCCCACTTGAGAGGCGCTTAGGGACGTTATGTTGAGATAGGCCATTACCATCCATCAGTTCCCACCCACAGTTAATGCTTTTAAGATGCAGTGAGAGGTCCACTAAGACCTGATGTTGCCCCCAGAAGGGGCAGATGGTGTAGATGAGGTAATAATAAATGGGCAAATGGCCAAGAGAAGGCAAAAATGATGAAGCTCAGAGTTTCACTTGGTAAAATATGTCTGCTAAAAGGACACCAACCCCAACCCCCAAGCCATAAGTGCCTAACTTGCACTGGGAAGGCAGACGCAAAAGCTTTCTCGCACATTAGACCAGAAAGATGTAGAGGTCAGAGAAGGGATGAAAAACTGAGAATGACATATGAAATCAAGAGTTAGGAATACTAAAATATGACTAAAAAGAAAAGAGGAGGAGAGAGCTGTCTGTGCTCCTCTATTGCCCCGGATTGCCTAATGAAATCCATCCCACTCGCCTGCTCTTCAGCCTGCGACAAATGCAGAACACTTAATGGCTAGAGATGCTTGAGATGAATTCTATTATGGAACAAATTAAAAACCTTGCCTTGCGTATAAGAGGGGGGCAGTTTGAGAGACCAGAGTATTTGAAAGTAGGTGATGCAGTCTCCATCCGGTTTCCTTTTCATTCCTTCTTTTTTGTGTAATAAGACGAAGGCTCTCCTCACCTGCAGTAATGAAGTTAAATCTGCGCACTGAATTAGCCTTCTGCACTTCATTAAAGACAGGCGGGTGGATCAAACACACTTTGGTTATTTCCCAGGGTTTGGAACCCTGCCATGCTCACATTAATTATTATAGGAGCTCCATCTGTGATTGTCCTTCAGTGGCATTAGCAACTTATTGAATGCACTCACGCTTTCCTGAATCTGCCCACTTCAACACACACAAACACTAAAATGCACCTATACCTTAAACAGCGTCCTTCACTGCCCTCTAATCTATTGCACCAACAGAAAGTTCTGTCCCTGACATTCACTTCCCTGTATAAGATAATGTTTTTTAGGGAGGGGCCACACTCTTTCATTATAAATGAGGATAATAGATTAATTAGACATTTCCTTTATGTCTAGTACCCAGGATGGTACGACTTCACCAGAGGGTTGACAATCTAGTCATGGTGTGATCATCAGGACTTGAAGCCTGAAATCATTTAATCTTCTATTTCATATATTAGAGAGGACATAATAGTCATCCACTTATCAAAATGGAGTATAATTAACTGTAAGAGGAAAACGTTTTCAAGATAATGAACATTATAAGTTATCCACAAACCGGTGGAATAGCAGGAGGGAAGATGATAGCCCCATCTGCATGTGACTGTTTTTCAAATCTATCCTCTTTTTACTACTTTAGCAAGTAAAACAATTGCTCTCCTCCCCTTAACAGTTGCTCTCCCTCGGTGGGCAAGATAGATCTGAACAGAAAAGGTTTACACTTTCAAAAAGACACAACTGTTGTGGGAGGGTCAGAACATGCGATGCATGCATTAACAGCTTTCCCTTTTATGAAATCTGACAAACCCAGTGCAGGCCGGGAAGTCTCAAAGAGCTCAGAGAACAGGTAGAAAACTTCAAGAGCCACAGCCCAATCTGAGGGAAGCAATACAGAGAGACAGATGATATACTGTAGGAGCTTTAAGGGTTTGAAGTTAGCAAAGCAGCAAGTTGAAAGAACTAAAGAAGACCCTCTTTTCTCTTAAGAGCCATTGTAATAACTCAATAACAGAGGAAGGAGAGCGGAGCGTCTTTGCATTCTTGCCACCCAACTCTGCTCCCAACAAACCACATCAGCACACAAAGTAAAATGTTTAGCTGCTAAATAAGAGCTCTTTAAAGGGGTACAGAGCATAGCAGTACTCGTGTGATGATAACTATAGGAGGCAGGTATTAGACAGGGAAACATGTTATATAATGCATGTAATTTGAGAACGAGGAATGATATTGACTATTTCCAGACTTCAAAATCAGCTACTAACAATTAATTTTTACTTTGCTAGAAAGAACTTTAAATATTATTCATAGTATTTTTATTCAACAGAGCAGCAGACCTGAAAAAATACTACTCTATTATGAACTCTTAGAGCTGAAACAGTTTGTCAGTGAATCAATTAGTTGATAAATACAAAATAAAATGGCAATGATTATGATACAAAGTTAACTGCTGCAAGTCGTTTTCAGGCAAATATTCTCTCAAATATAATAATTGGCCATTTATTTGACACATATTATTTATTTGTCATGGACTGTTGGTTGGACACAAAGAAGACATTAGAAGGTGTCAATTTGGGCTCTGCAAAATTATAATTGACATCTTTTACTACCACTATAATTACTGCTATAGATGGAGCCCTACTAACTGTTGTGTAAAGGGGTCATATAATCTCATCACAGATGATGAAATTTGAAAGTTCCTAAAAACACACACTCCAATCCAATAAATAGTCAGCCTGCTTTCACTTTATACAAATCCATGCCAGAATGTCTCACAGGTTGTGGGGAACTATCTAGATCACCACTTCTAACCCTCTTATCCATTTAAATAAACCACAGAGGCGTCTATTTTAAAAGAGGACTTTTTGTGCTTCAAACCTTGTTACCATGTTGTTGATTGATCAATCAAACCTGATGAGCTCCGTGTATTCCAAAAAGCTCTGAACAATACTCTTTTTTCCAGAAACTCACCATTTACACTGTATTTAAATAGAAATGCTGAAAAACTGTGTTGTTGAATTTTTTTTCACTTTCCTTCTGCGAATATTGATTTATTTAATCCAAATGACCAGGGAAATTGAAGTGCATGAGCCACTGCACTCCTACAATACAGGACATGTGTCAGAACAATATGTGGGAATTCTGCAGAAAATAGTCTATTCAAATAAAACGTCTTTTGTAAATGAAATGAATGTTTTTCAAAGGTAATCCACAACTTATGTTCTGTAAAGGCACTGTTTCAATGCTGTGGAGCATATCGAGTTTATAGAGAGAAGAAAAGACTGAAGCAGTTGTATTAACACAATTATATAAATATATGTGTGTGTGTGTGTATGTGTGTGTGTGTGTACACATATCTATACATCTATCTACATATCTATATCTATCTATCTATCTATCTATCTATCTATCTATATAT
>JAPMOB010170132.1:0-11521 GCA_029875015.1 Lepomis gibbosus
CATTTTAATTGCATTTTGTGTCTGTTAAGAGGCACAAAGACACTCTTTATGTAAATGCCTCCATAACTGCCGTTTTAGCTGAGTGGGAGCTCTGGGCATTAGCTGTGGCAGCTCCGTGTTGCAAGCACCAATCCGGTTCGTTTTTTTTTCTATAGACAGTACTCACAAAAGGTATAATGATCAAGATTAACTTAAAAATTGCCCGGAGTTCTCCTTTAAGACCCATCTCTTGTCTTCAGCCTATACCTAGCCGGGTTTTTTTGGGTCATGTTTCTTTATGTACTCTGTAAAGCGACTTTGAGCTTGTGAAAATGCACTATACAAATTCAATTTTTTATTATTATTATTATTCACCATCGCTCACGATGAGAAAAAACATATCGATAGATGAAAGGGAAAAGTGCATGGGGCTACTGACTCTGGCGGCGGCATCTTGCTGGGCTCAATGTCACACAGGAAGTCACTGTTGAGAGCTTGCTCCGATGTGCAGCGCCGCGCAGGGTCAAGGGTCAGCATTCGGTCTAGCAAGTCCAGGGCAGTAGAAGGTAAACTGCAGAAAGGAGAGACATTTCAGCTGTAGGAACAGACGAAGGGTTGATCGCAGCTACTTTGTGGTAGTGCAGAATGGCTACATACAAGGCAAACTCCTCCCGCAGGCGCCGTCTGTACTGCTTCTTGGGTTTCATGGTGTTGAAGAGGGGAAGTTTAATAACGTCAGGCCAGACTGCAGGACAGGGACTCCCGCACAGACGACTAAGGGAAATGACAGAGGGAGGCAAAGATGGGGTCCGTGAAGAAATGGACAAATGGGAATGTGAAGGTTGCAGTAGGGGTTATTAATTGAAGTGTTGTGTTTAGGAAAGAGCAGTCTACCTGATGAGCTCCAGCTGTAGAAGCTCCTGGTTAGCCTGGAAGATGGGCTTCTTGGTAAAGAGCTCTCCCAGAATACACCTGAGCAATGAAAGATGATGGGTAGAGGTAGTGAGAAAATATACACTGATGGTGATGGGACATTGGATTAGACACGTCTTTGGTGTGAGAGACCCGGGTTCAAGTCCACTGTTACACACCAATGTGTCCCTCACACATGGATTTAGCGTCTGCTACATTAGTGATTATTATTTATGATTATTTACTTAACAAGGTTAAACTAAGTTTAAAACTGTGAAGATCTGTCAGACAGAATTGTGACTGTGACCAATGAATCGTACTATTTCCAATAGTACATATCCTACAATAAATATTCATCCCTCTGTTTATGACAAGACTAATCACAGATAAAGAAGACAAAGAAGTGCATATAAATACAAAAGGAGTGTGGAAGTTGTGTGGAAATTTAGGACGAGTGCAAATTATGTTAATTTGACTCTACTTACTGCTAAGAAAATCAACAAATAAATGGCAAACAAATGGTCTTTTGCTGTAAACCAATTAACTTTTGGCAGCACAGCCAAAAGGAAAGAAGAAAAGCTCAGGTAAAAAGAAAATCAATTATCTCATGCCTGACTGAACCTGCCTCTTGGTGCCCAGGATTACAAAGTAACATACTCTGTGTTGCAAACATCTAGGATGTTAATATTGTTGGAAACACATTTGTTTACATGGCAGGAAAAAAGGTATTTTCTATAAATCTGTTATTATTTCTTTTGTAAAGTTTTCCTCCCATTCCATAAAAATTTTACCAAGAATTTCAAACAATGGTGGGTGGGAAGCACACTAAAATGCGGGATACGACAGATATAACGATTTTAATTTTAATCTTAATAACGCTCACACCAACAACAACGATTCAGTCAAGAAGCGGGTTCATACCCTAGTTTGACATAAACAGATATGGAGGCAGACTGTTGTCATCAGCTAGCTGCATGTGCATTATGTTTTGCACAGAAAAATAAAGAAAGAGAATAAAACTGTTGATAAACTGATGAACTCGTGACTAAGAGGGACCCAGCATGACTTATACATTGTATAGCACACGCAAATACACAACACATTTGTAACACTTCTCAGTCAGCTCGCTGTCATTGTCTTTTGCGGATCTCTGACTATAGGCACCAAATTTCTATGATTTGAAATTGGGGATTCTCAAATCCAATCAGCGACCTTATTATGTCCTTATTTTATGACCTTATTATGTCGGTAATACCGACTATTGGACAATTTGGGTCAATAGTCAGATCAGACCAGCCTCGGCTCTGGAATGCCCCCACAATTATCGAGAAGGGCGAATAGGATTTATTAAGTGATACGGGACTAATATTTCATTTCTCTTTTCCAAATATGCCAAAGTGTGAATGCAAGTAAACCCATCTGAACAAAAGGTTGCTTTACCCAACAAAACATTAGTTCATGAGAAAAATGAATGCGGGAGTTTGTGTGTTAAAGAGAAAATAAAGTAAGAATTACTGAACAGACAGACGTGCTAACATCACAGTGTCATACTCACCCACAGCTCCATACGTCAATGGCTGGAGAGTATCTCTCCTCTCCCAGCAGGAGTTCGGGGGGGCGGTACCATAGTGTGATTACTTTATTAGTGTATGGCCGACTGGGGAAAGGAAAGACAGACAGTAGGACTCAGTACTCATTCATAGAGCATCTATGCCCCCAAGTGCCCAAACAAAAACATTTCAACTTTCACCAACTGGGATCTCTCTGAAAGATGACAATGTGACAGACACCACCATCTAGTGGAGAGTCATTATAAATGAAAAGGGAAAATAAATTCATGCTTGTGGTGAAGTTTACGTACCGCTTCAATCATCATAAACACATTTAATCATACATTTATATTACAAAAGCGAGTAGCTGAGGTCCCATTTATTATATACATTAAGAAAAAATCTGCACCACACTTATCTTACCTTTCCTCTGAATTGTAAAGCCGGGCCAAACCAAAGTCTGCCAGTTTGATCTGACCTCTGTACAAAGAAAATCGGATAACAAAAGTCCAAGATTAGGAGCAACACTAACAAGCATGAGAAAGCCTGCTCTGTCAACAACTACAAATTACTGAGAACTACAGTATCTAACCCTGAGACACACGGCTCAGCTCAACTGTCCAAATCAATAAAGTGATTGGTCAAACACACAGGACATCTGGAGTAACAGATGTCCAAACTCCAAGTGTCTATATGCAATCAGCTGTACAGTAGTGAGTGAGAGCAAAGTGTGTCTATAAATGCTCCATTTCACAGCAAAACCCACATTTTCAGCTATTTTTTAGTAGCACCTCAGCTATTGCCGCTTGTTTAGCTCAGTTTGCATCCCGTAGTGTTTGTAGAGTGGATGCAGAATTGTCCTGAGCAACCATCTGTGAGAAGTTGCTGCACTCCTTCATTGCTGTTATTTGAAACGCCCGATTAAATTAGGAGCAAACTAATTAGCTTTACTGCTGATGCACCTCGAAACACTAGCATCATTAAAGTTACCGTTTGACTGCTTTCAGTCTTGAGTTTACAGTATTTACAGACAACAGCTGCATTTAAACCATCTGCAAGTTGCAATGCAACATTGTTCAGAGTTGTTGATGTGAATAATGCTGCTTTATAACTTATAATGTTAATGTCAATTTGTGTAAAGGGGATAAGAGAGACAAAAGCAAACAAACACATGAATAAAAAGTAGATCAAACAAGATGTAGGATTATTGACGCATCGAAATTCACCCAAAACAGCTGTTACTGCTGAACAACTGATAAAGCCTAGCTGGTCCAGCTAATGAAGCGAAACTGTCTACATAAAGGACACTAACAACATTTCACTCCTGCTGTCCATGTCTTCTGTTACTAACCTGTTGTTCAGAAGTATGTTGGAGCATTTGATGTCTCTGTGAAGGAAGTTATTCTTATGGCAATAGTCCAGGCCCTCCATCAGCTGGCGCATGAGGCTGCGGACGTGCTCATGTGAGAAGTGGACCAGGCCTGACTCCAGCAGGCCCATTAGGTCATGGTCCATGTACTCAAACACAAGGTAAAAAGCACCTAAAAACAGACCACAAGTATACAAACATGAGAGTGGTTGCTGTGTACTTAAGACCAGCTCAGAATATTTAACCTTCTCAGTAAATTAGAGGTACTCTACTGAAGCTGTGCAACTATTGTGCTACAGTACAATGTCATGTACATTTTTCAAGTCATATAAAACTCCTGCAGCACTGAAGCTCTCTGTGGGTTGAAAGCGTAGTTATTAAAATGTTGTGATAGTGCCAAACGTGTGTTTAACTTTTAAATATTTGTAAAAAATTATTTTCCATACATGCATTAAATTCTGTTGTACAAAATACACCTCCTTGGGGTGTTTATTCATCACTCTCAGATGACTAAATACAAATTTTTAAAACGAGGTTTACAACCTGATTCAAAGCTGATCTAACAGGATTCAATTAATCTCAAATTCCCTTCAAATCAGCTTATATTGACTACAATTTTGATTGACAGTATCTAAATTAAACAAATTCTTTCATATTGCCCAGGCCTGGCAGATCATTTCTAACCCTCTTACCTTTGTCCTTTTTAAAGTCGAGTGCATCCTGCTTGTCGGTGACAATCTCCTTCATGTTGACAACACTGCGGTGTTTGAGCTGCCGCAAGATCTTGATCTCTCTAATGGCTGTGATGGGGAAACCCTCCTTTTCATTGTCCAAGCGCACTTTCTTTAGAGCCACCAGTTCACCTGGCATGATAGAAAGAGCATTTTTGAGAAAATGTCCTAATGAGAATTTGGTATCTGCTTGATTAACCATAAAGCACATGTGAGTACTACAGTGACTGAAGTTCAGGTAATATTCACTTACCAGTGTCTTTGTCCTTGGCCTTGTACACTTGGCCGTAGGTGCCTTCCCCTATGATGCCAATTATATCAAATTTGTCTACACAGCGTTTGCCCCAATCACTCTGGGTATGTTTGCGCTCACCATATCGCGGGCAGCAAATCCTGAAAAAGAAAAACAGATTAGATTTTCATGTAGGTTTTTAAAAAAAGTAAGATTGAAAATGGGTGATGAATAAAATAAACTGACTTTGGTCTCTTCTTAAGGGCTGGCTGGGGTAGCGGTGGAGCCTGGCGGATGGGGGACTGTGGGGGTGAGGAGCCCCCTCCAGGCAGAGTGGGCGGTAAAGGAAGGTCAATTAGTGATGGCCGGCTGCGAAGTTCCTTCTCCTTCCTAGATGATCTCTGCGGAGGGGTGGACTTCTTTGGACTGAGTGCAAAATACAAGGATTTTTGAGAAAAGTGCAAATGGTTATAGAGACAGAGCAGAAGCATATATATTGTAAACTACAAGGCAGAACTGTGGCTACAGAGTGTGTAGTAGCGGGAAAGCAAATCTGACACTGTGTGACAGGGTAATACAGAGACGCAGGCAGAGTGCCACCAACAAAATGATGACGTTTTAACCACTGAGGGAAAATTGAGTGTATTACTTTGTCTAGATGTGTGCTTATATCTTTGGAGTATGACAATGATCATAATTACCTAAGGCCATAAGAAGGTAGAAATATGACATTTACTGTTCAGTTACTATATATAAAGTGATGGACATGAGCATGCATTGAGACTAGTCTGCAGTGAGACATATACTGCATACTATGTTTCCCTGTCGGGGAGTCCTCACCTGCCCTGAGTGTTTCCCAGCAGTGCAGGTGGTAAAGGCAGGGGAGGCAGGGTCGACGTCTTGTGGAGCGGGGTCGGGCGGACGGGGCTGCGTGTCGGAACCGGAGCTGGCGATTTGGCCTGGGATGTGGTTGAGGGTGTCGGAGGCTGAATACTTGTTTCTGCCTGAGGTGGCGGAGGTGGAACCTGGGTGACTTGACCAGGCGGCACGGGAGGAGAGGGCTGAGGAGGAGGAGGATGTGCAGGAGAGGAGGTGGAAGAGGAAGGCGGAGGTGCAGTAACCTGATCTTCACCACTGGGAGCATCCAGGGGTATCGGTGCAGGTGGTGGGGGCAGAGGTTCTGCTACTGCTGCAGAGTCTCTTTCTGACTGTGGTGTCTCGACTTTAGTGGGCCGCAAGGAGGAGGAGACTGCATGTTTACGTGTTGACGGAAGAGGGGAAGCACCGCCGCTGGCACGAGCGGCAGCCTCAGCAGCCTGGCGTTCCTTCTTCCTGCGTGTCAGCTCTGCGCCCAGGCTGGAGTTTAGCGGCAGGCGGGACGAGGGAGGGGAGCGGCTAGTTGGCCGGTTGCTGTGGGAGCTGCCCCCTACGCCAGCAGAGGAAGTATGCCTCTTGTTACGGGAACGAGAGGAGGAGCGACGAGAAGATGAGTAGTGTGGAGGGGAGCGACTCCTGGAGCGGCCAGAGCGTCTAAATAAAACAAACAGATTTTTTTAGGTTATAAAAAATGGCAATGACATTTTATACTCCACTCTATCTTCCTGAAGTCAGAGTAGGATAAAACATGCTTCATGTTTTAGAGAATGTTTAAAAAAGGAACAGAGTGGGTAGTAACCTGAAACAACCTCTTCCATTACAAAATGAAATGGCCGCCGATCAAATCATAGTGAAAACAAAACCATGTGGGCCTTTTGATTTGGAATGTAACAGAGGTTAATATAGACATAAATATGCCAACAGTGAAACAGCTGTTGCTCTGAAAACTAAAGGACAGATTGGATATAAATCTCTTTATAGATAGACTCTGGGCTGATACAGCTTGTTCCTTGTATGTATTTACCAGTTTACATTTGCTTTGACTCCATTCCAGTTAAATATACTCCACTGTTTTCCTCAAAATAAATTTTTAAAACAAGGAAAATCTGAATAACTAGACAAATTAAGAAAATGTAGGCAATTTTAACTTCTCGGGGCTTTATTATTCTACTGCTACAAATAATTATCTGTCAACTGCACAGTAAAATCACAAAGTGCAGCTCTATTACTCCCAACACAACTGGCAAACTGCAAATGGTGACTAGCTTTGTATGATATGGTGAAAATATGAACATTTTGATCACCTATTCAACAATGTTGTGTTCTCACCAGCAAGTGTCACATTTTGTTTTTGTTTCTTTTTTAAAAGTTGCCTTTAAATTTGTCTTTGAAAAGAACAGTGGCTTATATCTATTCTACGACTCAATGCAAAAGTCTCAGACCAGGGTGGCTGCACCCCAACCTCTTCATGATAGCCGAAGCTCATGGTTTACTGACATTTTACACTGCAAAATAAAATGGCTGCAGGTAAACCATGCTGTCACCTACTTGTCTTGACACTCCCTGCATTTTCTCACCCGTCAACTTGGAAAACATCTACATACTCTTACAGACAGCTTCCTTTAAACAGTAAGTATTTTGCTGGAGGTTGAAGAGCTTTTTAAGTTCAACAGGTCTGCACACTCTAAACTTACAATGCAGGGCTGCTCATGTTTGTTTATTTTGTGGCTCAGTAAGTAGTTATATGGGTCATAAAAAGTCACTATGTGTGCCAGGGCTATACAAAACGACTACCAAAGATAGCTTGGTAGTTGAATTGGTCTTCTGTTCTCTGAAATACTCATCATGACCTCTGATATTTTACACTTCCCTTTTTGTGCCTTTCTCAGACTGGGTGTAAGCTATTTAAGTTCTATGAACATATTCCCCTAAAATGTTTCCAATATTTAAAGGTGCAAAGCAGCATACTCACCGAGACATGGGGCTGGTGCTAGAGGACCTGCGGTTCCCATAGGGGCTGATGGATCGTCTCCTGGAATAAGGGCTGCTGTCCCTCTCATAGCTGGAGGACCTGTGTCTGCTGCCGTAGGGGCTGTCTGATCGTTGTCTGCTGCGTCGAGACATATCTCCGTATGGACTTGGGCTCTGCTGGGCTACCCTACGTCTGGAGTAGCTGTCATCCCCCTGCTGCCCATACCCACTGCCCTGCGGACTCTCGCTTCCAGCCCCTCTTCTGGGACTGGGCGAAAGAGCAGAGCTGGTACCCTTCCTGCGAGGGCTACTCCTACTTGAAGACTTGCCCTTGGGGCTTGACTTGTGGCTCTTGGCGGACTTGCGGTGGCTCCTGTCTGCCCGGCTCCTCTGGGAAGAGCTGCGGCTGCTGCCCTCCCCGCGGCCTTCTTTCCGCTGTTGCTTGTCTTTGCGAGACTTCCCTGAGCGGCTGCTCTCCTTGCTGCGAGATGAGGATGTGGAGGAAGTAGTGCTACCTACACTGGCTGCAGCTGCAGGCTGTACCTGGGTGGAGAGTATCAGCTCCCCACGTTTAGAGTTAGCCTCTGGCTGGACCTGGCGTTTGGATGAGGGCCCTGATGCGGCTGCCTTCTCCTTGCTCTTCCCAGAACTCCCCTTCTCACCGTCTTTGCTGCTCTTTTTCTTGTACCCACGTTCCCCATTCCCAGGGTCTCTAACTTTGTTGGGGTCCTTGGACTTTTTTCGGGAGTGTCTGTGCCCCCTGTTCTCTCTGCTGCCAGCTTCTTTGCCGATATCGTCCCTATCGTAGTCTGGTGAGAGCTCCAGTCGGTCCCCGCCCCCCCTCTCCGAAGGCCTGGAGGACGGTGGGTCCGAAAAAGTGTCCGAGTCGGAGCTGATATCATCGTACTCCACCAGAGGCTTCACCGTGTTCACACCAGGTGGCGCCGTATCGCCGAGGGTAAAATATTCGGGTCCCGGTGCCGCCGAGGATTCCCGATTATGTTTGGTTGATTTATGCCGTTTGCGTTTTGAAGAGGAAGAGGACATTTGAGATTTTAACTGCAACTTGCCTTCTTTGCTCGTCTTGTCTCCCGCAGAGGTATGAGTTGGGGCCTGAGTCTGGTGTGGCACACCGATGATATTAGATTCCGGCTTCCTCTTGGTCCCATGGTGTCGGTCCGACCCAGGCATCCCTCACGCCGGCACCTCGATTAGGCCTTGGTGGTCCCGGCAATTCATTCACAGGAAAACTGTAGCTACTCCAAATGCCAAAACAAAAGTGTTACTAAGCAGAAACAGGGCAAGAGAAATACACAAAATAAACACACCAGGCCGCTCACGTCCAGTCCTCCTCAGCGCCGATTCATTCCAGTGAGCTCGGCAAAATAGGTCGTCAAAGCAGAAAAAAATGCCACGGTGGTTTTCCAGTGCTGTAAAGTATGTACTTTGAATTAGTCAATGAAAAAGATCCCAAAGAAACATCGGAGCATTGTGGTGTCGTCTCCTTCTCAATTTAGCTAGCACCGCTAGCTAAAGCTCGGCGGCTAGCGAGCAGACTCGTAAAAAAAGAAAAAAGTCCCTTTGTGAAAGGTGTCCTTGTCCGGTGGCAAGTTAAGTAAAGGTGTTTTTATTCCACAGAATTACGGTCTTAGCATTCAGAAACAAGCAAACGTCTTCATTAAAAGACGCTCGTTTCTCGACCAAAATGAAAACTTGACCCGGTTGGTACTGTTTACATGTTCCCTTTAATGTAACTTTTATCCCCTATAAAGTCAATATTGATTAGAAATCATAGTATTTTCGTGTGCAGAAGATGTTCCAGTTTATTATAAATGGCTCTGGGAATCAACCAGGCCTATATTTAGGGCGATGCTAGTGGATTTCATATCATCCACAGCCCTATCAGAAGGAGACTACAATCGCCATTGTGGCTCCTGTGACCAGCAATTTCTGCGCAGAGGAATGAACCGGAAACCGGAACGCTGTCTATCATGGGCGTATCTTAGCGACGACCAATCAGAACATAGAGCCCGCCTACTGTCCTCGTGGTTGCGCGCCAGCGACACAAACATATTCAGAGACGGAAAATAGTTTTAAACAGTCAGGTATTACAGGATTTTAAGATGACACACACGCAGCATTGGTTTCACACTCACAGGAAATTGAAGTATCAGGATCATGGTGGGTTTTACATTTAAAACATGCAGGAAGAGGCAAGTCTGGATTACCAACAGGCAAAGTGAGCAACTGCATCGGGGCCCTGAAGGGTCCATTGCTACTAGGCCTACTGTGTGTGATCTGGTTTGTGCTAACTTTAGTAAAATTTGTGTTTAGGTATTGTCACCACTAAAGCACAACATCAACTACCTAACAAACTGCGTCAAAATCATAGACTGTATATAGGTCAAAATCTAGTTTTAAGAACTTCTTTACCTCATTGCATATTGCTAAATGAATGTGTTTATTCAATCTATTCCACAAATGATATTTATTCATTTAACTTATGCTTTTATCTAAAGCACTTCAACTGCTATGTCAGAGGTCATACACCTCTGGAGCAACTAGGGGCTAAGTGTCTAGTTTAGGGATACAATGGTGGATGTGTCACAGTGGGAACTGGACCCTGATCTCTGACAGAAAATGAATTGAATTATCCACTGCACCATCACCACCCCATTGTACAGAGAGTGGGGTTAATAGGAGCCCAGCAATGCATTTGTACCCTGGGATCCCACAGCTGGTTAATCCAGCCATCTACTGTATGGAAGTTTTTAATGTGGCACAAAGGATTGAACATTATGTGACAAAAAATATCTTAAATTGATCTCAAATACCAAGACGAGTGTTAGGTCTAGTAGAAAACAGTTACATTTGTGAAGTATTTACCTTATAAAGTGAGCCATTTGTCAAGTTCATAAAAATGGAAACTGCAGTCAAACTTGTGTTGAAATATGTGTTGCCACATATGTTATTCTGGATTTGTGTTTTCTTTAAGTTGGGTTTTGCTTCACAAGGCAAAAAGCTATGAATGAAGTCTCACTGAACTTACCTACTATCTGCTGGCTAACGGGAAACACATTTCACTGACTTGTAGTTAAGCAAATAAATTAATTGGGTGACCATTAAACATTAAACTTGTTGAATGGATGGAAAGTGTTTGTCTATGTCAGCTGAAGCTCATAAATGCATTAAAATAAAATCTCAAGCACACTTTTTCCCCCCTACACCAGACAGCTTAATAGTTTAACTCGCAGCAGCAATTGCAATTATTGTAGGTGGTGTTTCCATCAAAAGCATATAAAACAGGTGGGGAAAAACATGAGGAACCCATGAGAAAATAAAGTCCCCTCAGTTACATTGTACTCTGCAGGCGACATTGAACTGTTGTCAAGCGTGTGTTTCCCTGTATGATTACGCAGTATGACGAGCAGTCGCCCTGGATGCTGATTAGACCCGTTGTCCATCAGAGGCGTGGCCAACGAGAAACGAGGAAGTGGCGTTTCCTACAGTTGGCTAACAAAGTTACAGTGTTTGAGAATAATAAGTGCGATAGAAGAGAGTTAATAAACATTTAAATGGTTAGTGTGTCATAAGAGGCCAAACCCTCCCCCCCTGTTGTCCTTACAGTACACGATTTTTATTGTGACACAAATTATGAACGCTTTGGCCCACACCTTTATGGCAGGGCCTTCAAGTGGAAAGTGCTAGAAATGCACAAGACAGGCTATATGTTACTTTAGATATGTTATATTGGGGGAGAGCATGAACTATATATACTCTCACATAGGCTAATTTGTCTCTTTTTGCCTAGTGTCAAAATCAACCATTACCTGGGATCAAACTTTTTGTATGTGTGTGTGTGTGTGTGTGTGTATATATATATATATATATATATATATAT